>JARHVA010003278.1:600000-840000 GCA_037957365.1 Torreya grandis | reverse complement strand
AGCACCAAGTGGTATTAGTGTCTAATTATGGTGTTAGTGTCCCTCTTGGAAGAGTTGTCTAGAACTTTTCAGGAAGTTGGAAGGGTTATGGGGGACCTATATGTGGTTTTGCATCTTATGAAAGCTTGATTATGTCACTATTTTCACTAAATATATTTCAAAACACTAATGAGTACCTACACACATGAAACAACTAGATCAAATTCAAATGGAAAAACTAGGTTGTGGGATATTATGATTGTGTAGAGTATTACCCCTATTGTCTAGGTCACTACCTACATTAACCCCAATGTTTGGGGTCTTAGATCACATGTCGTTATCCTTTAGGGAATGTGCATAATCAAAATACATAGTATTCTAGAATTATTTTCACTTAGGCCCTTCTTTGATTAAGCATACAATGTCTAAATGTAATATATGAGTAGAATGCAAAGTACTGAGCTTTACTATTGATTAATGTTATGTAATTATGTGCCAAAATAGTAAGTGATAGATGTAAATGACTTCTAAAGCTATTTATATATAAAGAATTTTTATTTTAATATAAGACCTTGTTATTTGGGTGATAAATTGTAAAAAAAGGGATAAAAACATAAGAGAAGGCTCAAGGTAGGGTTAGGACCCAAAACATGGGAGAAAATGATTGTGAAACACTAGATTCATAATTAGACACTAGAATTACATGTCATTACTATCCTGATAATTGTAACAATTGTACTAAGTTTTACTAGAATAAGGTAATTTTTTAAAAAACATTTAGACTAATTCAATTTACAAATTCCACATACTAAAACCATAACATAATTATCTTTAAATAAATACATTTTAAGTTAACCATAAGCAAGGTCTAGAGCTAATATACTTAGCTAATGATCAAAATATTAAGTAAAATATTTATTATGAAAATGAATACTTATTTAATTCATAAAATTATATTTATAAATTCAACCACTACTGATACAATGTTATAACCAATTGTTTTAGTGATTAAATATAGAAATATAGTACATTTTCAACATAATATATGGTCTAATAATAATTTATAATTATATAATTATTCTTGGAGCATGTGAGTCTCATCAAACTCAAAACATCCATAAGTAATCATGAGTATAGTCTCTAGTGAAGTAATGTTGAGGGGAGGGAGAGCATCATCTGAGTGCTTTTCCATACCAACCATGAACCATAGATCCCCCACATAATCTCCCAAGTAGGTAATTTCCCTCCCTTCATGGATGGGTAGATAATGATGATGTGAGAATCAAGGGTGTCAAATAGAACCCATGTGATGTAATATAACTATTACATGTAGAATATCATAAATAAATCTATTCTAACATGATATCATACAAAAAATGTAAATCAAATCAAACAAATGAAATGACAATATTTAACCATTAAAACTATTTTGGCCAATGTTTTATTATAATTATTGATCTTGAGGGTGAGTAAATTTCATAGACACCACTAAATCAAATTACACCATATTTACATATTAGTGATAGTAATAAAGTATGTGCAATCCATCTCACCTACTTGTTTAGTGTCATTAATACCAGGTTTGTTCATATATATATATATATATATATATATATATATATATGTGTGTGTGTGTGTGTGTGTGTGTATGTATGTATGTATATATATGTATGTATATATATGTATATATATATATATATATATATGTATATGTATATATATATATATATATATATATATATATATATATATGTATATATATATATATATATATATGTGTATATATATATATATATATATATGTATGTACAATATTAAAAATAATGGATTTAAATACAATCATACCATTTGAGTAATATAAAAAATCAAGTTACTAAAATCCTTTCATGCAACCTTTCACTTAATGTTATTTACCCATCGAGCATTATTTACTAGTTTAAATTAAAATCACTTTATTTCCATATACCAAAAGTGCATCAATAATTTATTCATAAACTAACCAATATTAATATGGTTTGTATTAATTCTAAAATTGTGAATATTTATAAGTTCCCTAAATTCATTAAAATCACTTTTATGTTTTTTAAAATAAAAACTAGGGGTAAAAACTTTATTAAAACTCAGAAAAACAAAGTACAAAGCTTATAACATCCAGAGTCTGAAAAACTAGCAAACACAACAAACACCTACTCAGAACCACCTTCACTCCTTTATACCATACCTATCCTCATATAAAATTCTCTCCATATTTTCCTTGACCTCTGATGGCAACAAATTTTCCTCCACCACCGTCTACTCTTTCCTCCCTTTTGAAGTCCACCTAGCCAAGCAGTCAGCTGCCTTATTCCACTCTCTTAGAACATGGGCAAAAATAACAGACTCCATGAGCATACTAATTTGTAAAATCTACTGAACAATCAAAGATAGTTGCCAACTCACCTCATTAGTTTGTCTTTCCTAGATCATATTAATCATAATAATCGAATCAGCCTCACATATCACTTTACGCCATCCTAGCTCGTAAGCTCTTCGTAAAGCGTATAAAATGGCCAGGCCCTCCATCTTGTTAACCATCTATACTCCCTTGTGAGCTGAAAACATAAAAATAACTAAAATTGAGGCATCCCTCACTATCCCTCCAATACCTGATGGACTTGGGTTGCCTCTAAAAGATCCATCCATATTGATCTTCAAAAAATCTCTAGGAGGAGGCATCCACCTCCCATCTCTCTGCACTCTCTGCTTCCTTTCTCCACTCATCCTAACACACGCTACACCTAGAGAAAAGTCTTCCATCCCTAATCTATCAACTAGCTCTACATCCCTTCTATCCATCGGCAATGTAACCTCACATTTGGATTCTACTAATTCTTGAATCATCCTAATGATTCAACTCCACACTTGGTTAACTTCCATCCTTTCATCCTTAAAAATTCATCTATTCTGCTCCAACCAAACCTACCAAAGCAAAAAGATGGGCCCTATGAAATATACATCCTATAGGAACCATGAAATAGGGGGAAGCTTATGAATTTTCATCCAAAATTCAGCCAGGGAAGAAGTGTGTACATAGCTACCTCCCCACACACCCCACCAGGCGAGCCATAACCGGCTAGTATACTGGCAGCTAAAAAAAATGTGGGATGAACTCTCTTCCTAAGCACCACACAAAACACACCAAGATAGTCCCATGAATTCCCTTTTTCTGATGTTTTCCCATGTTAAGCAGTAGTTCCATGCTACCTTCCACACAAAATAGTTTCACTTAGGCCACGAAAAGTTGCTCCATGTCCGTCTCCACCAAGTAACCTCCCTGTCCTCCCCAAAATTTTGTGCTACAAGTTCCTGGTACCCAGCTAAAATAGAGTATTTCCCTTTGGGATGTGGGAACCATGCCAAATCATCTACACCTCTAAGGGTGAAATAGGTGCGCCTAACTAGAATCTTCTTCAACTCAACACACTCCACCTCCATGCCCCTGATTGGCCATTCCTCCAAACTTTTCCATCTTGCTTCCATAAGCTGATGTTGATTTCTAAAAGTTTTAAAGTCACTTACCTTACACCAGCCAGCCTCACATAATCTCTATGCTAGATCATGTAAATGAGGGTACTATGACACAATGGGAGGAAATCTATCCCATGAGTCGTGCCAAAACTGTGCCTCTTGCCCACTTTTGAAAATCTAGAATAAACCTCTTTTTATCAAGTCCATCCCTTTCTTCAGCATTTCCCATATCACCGACCCACTTCCCAACAAGAAATATCTTGGAATATCCTTATGGGAATTCCTTGGAAAATACTTATGTGCCAAAATTTTAGCCCAACTCTGGTCCTGCTCAATGCACCATCTCTAATATAACTTGGCTATCAGGGTTGTACCTGCCAATGTGGATTGTCTCAATCCCAATCCTCTGAGTCTCTTCAGGTTGCAAACCACCTCCCATCTGATGAGACTCCATTTTGTAATAGACAGATTACCTAGCCACAAGAACTGTCTTGCTAGGGAGTCTAGATCCCTAACAAAACTAGTTGGCACCACTTGTAACATACATCTGTAAAGGGAGAGGGCTTAGACCACAGACTAGATCAATTATACCCTACCTAAAAATGATAACTACGTATGAGTCCAATGGTTAACCTTTCCCCTAAATTTTTTCAAAATCCCCTACCAAGACTCCTTAGAATGTCTTCCCGAAGTGACAGGGATTCTAAGATACATAACCAAAAGGCTGCCAATTTGAAACTAGAGAATTTCAGCCACTCTCCTTTGAATAGCCGAAGGTGTATTGAAGAAGAAAATGGAATATTTCTCCTCATTAATAACATATCTAAAGGATATTAAGTATGCATCTAGGCATATATAGATATTATTCACCTCTCTCAAGGTGGCCACTCCCATCATGGCCACATCATCTACAAACTATAGGTGAGAGAGAACAGGCAGGCTGCCAGCCCATTTTTACCCTTGAATCTCCCCCTCTCTGGTATATTCTCTAATCCTTCACCCTAACCCCTCAGCTAGGAGAAGAAACAAATAGGGGGATAAAGGGTCTCCCTGCCGCAATCCCCTAGCTACCCCAAAAAGGTTGGAGTGTTCTCCATTGATTAGCATAGAGAATGAGGTCGAGGTAACACAGCTCATGACCCACTCAATCCATTCCTTCTCAATGCCAAAAACCTCCATCACCTTCTGAAAGAAGGACCACCGAACCCTATCATAAGCCTTTAACATGTCTATCTTCATAAACATTGCCTTTTCTTTGGATTTGGACATCGAGTGGACCACTTCTGTATCCATCACTATACCATCCAAAATCTGCTTGCTCTCCACAAAACCACTTGCTCCTATGAGATCAGCTCCTTCAAGCACTTCTTTAACCTTTCGGCAATCAACTTCAAAAGAATTTTGTTAATGACATTGCAAAAGGATATGGGGTAAAATTGGCTAAAGTAGTCAACCCCCTCCCCCTTCAAAATGAGGGCCAAGAAAGTAGAATTCAACACCTGCAACATCTATTTATTGGTCTGGGACTCCTGAACCACTGCTAATAAATCACCTTTAATGATTTCCTAAAATTCTTGATAGAACTCGATCAAAAATCCATTCGGGCCTAGAGCCTTACCTTTCTTCATCAAAAATACAACTCTCCTTAGTTCCTCCTCTGTTATAGGTCTTCTCAACTTTTCCTTCATGTCATGTGACACAATAGAGGGAATACAAGATATGATCGAATCCTCTGCAACCTCATCCCTTAGCCCTTATTCCTGGAAGAAGGTGCTGAAATACTGTTCTACCTCATCATAGATTTCTCTAGTCGAAGAGAATATCTCACCTCTTTCTGTAACCAGAGAATTGATAACATTTTTGTGGCACCTAGCTTTGACCATATTGAAGAAGAATGTAGTGTTTCTATCCCCTTCCTACAGCCAGTTGATCTTGGCTTTCTGTTTCTAAAAAAATTCCTCTCTCAATTCCCACTCCTCCAAGGTTTTGACCGCCCTTGCTTCTTCCTCCAGCAGAGACCGTGTTAGGCCCTCCTCCCTAATCAATCTAGTAATGTCATTTAACTCTTCTTGCACCCTCTTCTTCTCCTAGAAGATGTTCCTGAAGCAGTGCATATTCCATCTCTGAAGCTGGTATTTTATGAATTAGAGAAGTTTAGAAAACACATACATTGTTGTCCCAGATGCTGGTCGACCTTCTCTCCACCACTCAGTGATACAATTGTATAAGTCCTGTTCTCGTAGCCACATAATCTAAAATTTGAATGGTGGCTTCTATTGCCTAATAGCAGAAGAGATGTTTAGTTTGATTGGCTAGTGATCTGAACTCTGCCAATCCAAAATCTCAAAGTTGAGCATCCACCTACCACCCACCCAAAAGCAAGATGCCAAAAATTTGTCTATATGCTCTACTATATAGCTTCTACCTGGCCTTCTATTATTCAAAGTGAATCAGCCATTACTCATTTTGATGTCCACCAAATTTAGTTCTAAAATCTTGTCCCTAAGAAGAAAAGAAGATGGCTCCAATTTGGTGTTTCCACCCATTTTTTTTGAGAGGTCCAAAATCACGTTAAAATCTCCCACTACAATCCATGACAGATAAGGAAACTCTTTATGAACCAGCTTAATGTTATTCCAAACAAAAATCTTACCTTGCAAATCATTGGGTGCATAAACATTCGATATAATTACATACTCTCTTGAATCCATACATAAGGTGACCACTGATAATGATGATTTGAATGCCATCCATATCACCAGTTTAACCTTACTTGGATTTTAGAAGCACGCCAAGCCCCTCGCTATCCCTTAGGCCCCAATGCATTGGCATAACCCTTGTCGCCATATCCTTGAGGCAATATCCATCATGTACTCCACTGTCACTTTGGTCTCTTGAAGAAAAAGAATATCTGGATGTTGACTTTTGACTAATTCACAAATAGCTTTTTGTCTGGGGCTGCTATTCAGGCCCCTCACATTCCATGATATCACAATCATTTCGAGGGAGGCAAAAAATGTACATCTAAGGTCCTGACTGACCCTGATTTAACTAAATTCTCTCTGATCATCTTAATTCTATCCATGTCCTTTCTCCTTCCCACCTTGACATTTTTTTTTTGAAGCTCCCTTCTTGCTTTCTTTTTGAAGAATCCCCATGCAAGGCGGAGCTTTCCCTTGCTTTTCCACCACTTCCCCCCTACCTGTGATTCCTTTTCCCCAACCTCTACACCTTGTATCCTTTCCTTTGCTACCTCTACCAAGTAAAAACCTCCCCCTATCCATCCAAGTTCATTGGAAAGGGAGCTTCTGCTATTTTCCCTAGAGGGAGTGGCATGACATTTACAGCCCCTTCATTCTCCTCCATCCATTCCTCACCAATAGTTAGACCTAGATTTACCTCTTGCTATCCCAATTCTTCTAGCATCTCAAATTTGTTATAAGAGTCCTCCCCTTGTTGCTCCATAAATGTTCTCTTAAGTCTTTTGTTTCTACCCCTAGCTATAACCTACATGAAACCCTCTAAATCCTTCCCACCCCCACTTCCAGCCTTCTTTCCTTTATCCTCAGCCACTACCCTGTTCAAGAGAGGTGAAGGAGATGGCTTCTGATCCTCTAATTTATTCTTCAGGCACCTTATAACTAAATGGCCATACTTGTGACATAGACGACATCTAAAGGGTAAGGTTTCATAATCTAATTGTTGTACCCATGAGTATGATCCTGCACACATTTCTAATGCATCAGGCAATGGCCTACTCAGGTCAATTTCAACACAAATTCTTGCATATGTCATAATTCTCTTGCCAAGCATTTGTGAAGATGATCCCACCAGTTTTCCTATTAACAAAGCTATCATTACTAGAACATCCTCCAGACAGCATTTAATCAGCATTCATGGTAGGCATACCCACACTGGAGATCTATTAGGAAGCTCTTTTGTGGGGTTAAAACCAGCTTGCCACGGTTTCATGAAGAGACCAGCCTGATTATAAAAGTATGGTCCCCCTTCGAACACCTGGTTTCTATCCTCCAGAGAATTGAAAGTAACCATAAAAAATTTGTTTTCCAGCAACACCATTTCCATCTCTCCTGTCGGCTCCCATACCCTATGAGTGTAATTCTCCAAGAAAGGGAGAGATACTTTCATCCCCAAGAATTTGTAGTAAAAATAATGTTTGGAGTAATACTCCACATCTTCCTCTATGATGTCAAATGAAATAAATAGCTTTGGTCTCTCATTGTAGCGTTCCAAGCACCCATTCACCTTATTGATTCTTGATCCTCCAGTCGAGCCATTGCCTTGCACCCCTGTATACTGATTGGATACAGATACTTCCTTCAGTCTAGCTTCCTTTCCCTAAGATCCTTTGCCTACCACATCTCTGAAGCTTCTATCTCCCTTCATTTTATTTTGTTCCATCTATTCCATTGCAACGCCTCCCCATGCTTCTCCCCCCTTATGATAATTCTATTCCAACTGATTCAATAGTTTCTACTAAAACTACGGACCCCTACTCTTCCTCCTCTCACTCTTGGCCTACTCCACCTCTGTGCATTTGCAGCAAAAATGACTCAAAGCTAGGGCATGACTACCCTAGCTTCTCAGCGAGTTACAGCTCTCGCCCTTCCTCCCATTTTTTGATTCCTCCACTAAAAATCAAAATCACTTCTAAGTTCAACCTTAATAAGTAAATTGAAAAAAAAAATTATACCTTTCTGTTATTACGTATAACTTACTTAATAATCAATTAGTATAGTCATGAGTGTATATGGTATACTATAAATAGAATAGTATTATGTCCATAATTTACGAGTATCACACATACATGTAGATGCATATACAAACACATCACTATGTTCAATTCTTTTCCATTTAGCAACAAATATTAACTTTAGATATTATGGTTATATTTTACTTCTATAAAACCAATAGATAATGCATATGTGTATATGGTATACTCAATTTGGAATAATAGTATTTCAATGTTTCCTTAATATCACATATAAATTTATATTCCTATATGAATTCACAACCATGAAAATATTTATAATACCCAACATAGATTAAATTTGTGTTATGGTTACACTCTATTCCCATATACCTGACAGACTATAACTTAGTCTATCAAATGGATTGAATAACACACAATCATAACTATACATATCTATGTATGTATATAAACATATCTAAAAATATGAATAGGTTTACACATTTATACTCATATAGGTTAAAATAAATAATTTCAAGATACAAGCATAAATGTAGATAGCAGGTTTACACAAACATAATACATTTATGAGGAACTTTATCCTTATTTGTAATATTACAAAATGAAAATCATAGATATAACTATAGTGAATAAAAAGTCAGCATACAATCACCACTTATGGTTCAAACCCAATATAAACACAAATATATATGTAAATATAATAACCTTAAAACTAAACATTATGTGTGTGTGTGTGTGTGTGTGTGTACACACACACACACACACACATGATTCAGATGATTTATATGAGGTGATTCAAATGTTTATATGTATGTATGTATGCATGCATATATATAAACATGTGTGTGTGTGTGTGTGTGTGTGTGTGTGTGTGTGTGTGTGTGTGTGTGTGTGTGTGTGTGTGTGTGTAACACATTCATATATTCATATCAATAGGTCATCAAATAAATTACTATAATATATGTATATACACATATATTTATACAATTTTAGTTATTCATACATACAAACATCATAAAGAAACATAATAGTTTTAGTGTTATTTTGATCAAAATATAAATCTTCCAACTAAAGTGACTTTTAATAAAACACTAATTTATAGATTAGGTTTTTTAAATTCCTTGTTCCTTTATAATTCCAACTTAGTCAATCCCTACATACTTAGTCATGCCCTATTTTAGGTTTAATAAACTTGACCTGATTTCAAAATAAGCATGTATATTTGTATATTAAATAAAATGATTTAATATTATTGTTTAAAGACTAAGCTTAAACTGAAGACTAGATTTATATTTAAAATCAAACTATTAAATCCATTTACTCACAAATTTACCCTATATATCTTTAACAAGGATTTCTACTTTCTAAAACTCAATTGATAATGTTTGCACAACTCATTCTAAGTAACTCCATTCTATTAACCATTGTATACTACACATAATTTTCTACATATAACCCATTTAATTATTTTGTAAATGAAGCCATTTGACTAGGGTTTATATATTCATATATTTGGATCTATGGATGGGATGAGCCCATCCATGTGCCAAGTATATAACCCTAGTTTTTATATAGTTACATAATTTATGTAGAGCTTCATTCAAATTTCACTTCTCTTACACTTTGCTTGCAATATTTCCAAATCTTCTTAGCCAACACTAGGCCTCTCTTGTCCAAATGGACCAAAAATTAATTCCCTATTTATCTTAGGTTCCAAAACAAAAAATATATTCAAACATCTTGTTTCAACCCTCTCAATCCTTTATCAACTCTTTCCTTAACATTTACCTTATCACTTACAACTCCTACCCTATTTCTCAAAGTGTCTAGTAGCCCTTTTTTATCAGATCCTACATGTAAAAAATGTAAAAAATCTAATCACATTAATACTCTCACTTGTAGGTACCTTTTATGTTCTTTTACATTTTCTACAAAGTTTCATCACTTGACTCATTCTCTAAACCATCTTACCAATCTTCTTTTTGGTTCAATTAGGCCTCTGAGGGCTATTTCACTTAATCTCACACGTAGTCATCTATAGGTTTATAAAAATATACCAATATCTGAAAAAACATTCTTGTGCACATATCCACCAATCTACAAATTTTTCCACTGGTTACTTTCTTTAGAATATAATTTTTAAGGTCGCTGCTTTGTCTAGGGTTTATCTCAATCTATGGCTACCTGAGAACACCCAGAATGCTCAAAATTACTTTGTAAAAGGTTTCAAAATCTATTTTAAGATTTTTATGGTATTTACCATGTCTACATAGATAACCAAGTCAATTTCACACCTTAATTACTCCTTTGTTCATCATTTCAAACAATATCCTTGACAACATGTGCACATAGTTACATAACACATGCTATGCATACATGTAATTAAAGTTCTTTATCCACAACATGGTTTTCCAAAGCACATTTTAAGGTTTTTCTATGTTATTTAAACATTTTTACACCTCAAGTCTTTGATATACCCTTTAATCATAATTAAGATCAAAGAATCTTACCATTTTTCTATACACAGTCTAAGACAATTGTGGGTTAGACCCAGTCCAACACTAAATATAAAGAGTTCAAAGACTTGTTACAAAAGATACATGTTTAAAATATAATCAAAATTTTAAAATTATTAAATACATTCAATAACACCACTTTCAAATCATATTAGTGTTTATATAATCTTTCTAATTCTTAAACATATAATTCATGTTATTCCTTCCATATAGGCAACATTGTTTGTTTATTTAATTTTCAGTCAAATAAATTGAACTCAATATAGATATCACTTAAAACATCAAATATTTAATCCAAACATAAGTTTCATCAAATTATCTTCAACTAGTCCTTTACATTATCTTATGGCTTCTACAGTTCATAAATATAGAACATATAGAATGCATGAAAACACAGTGTTGATAGCATCAAAAAAATTTACACAAAATATAAAATTTTCGCATCCTCTATTTAGAAATAAAATTATACATATGCAAAGGCTTTGAAGTACTCACTAGAATCAAATACTCAAAACACCATTTTTATTCAACTAAATTTTTTGCTTAAAACAAAAGGACCCATACAGTCTTATATTTGCATGGGTAGACTTACAATCCTTCTCAATATTTTATGACCTATTTTTCTCCTACTATCCTTTACATTAAACCAAAAAACACTATATATTATTTATACCTTCAAACTAGACTCTTAAAAAATGACTGTAAATGTTTCTTGATTCAAGAAACCACTAATAACTCCTAGACCCACGTAGGGTGGTGGATTTCCACCTCATACCTTAACTTGAATTTTTTACCATTTTAGGACCTTTCTTAAGACCATAAAGGTCTATTAAAACATTATTCATAAATTACATATCTTCATTACTCACTTAGGCCACTTAGAACACTTTGAAATTTTGAAAATCCCTTTTGGTGCGAAAATTTTGTTTGACTCTAATTCAAATTGCACTCACAACATGACTCTTAAGATACTTAATATACCATCTTTGAGAATTCCTAAGATTTCCCTACATCATACTCCCAAGGGGAGAAAATAACTTGACCCACATGTTCTTTTTCTTTCAAAATTTCATACAAATGTGAGTGCTCTTTGCTGCTACACCTATGCTTCTACTTCCTCATCCATGTTAACCTTTGTTCTTTATCTTTCTACTCCTCATTCTATTTCTTATACCTATGATTACTCTTCTTGTTTTGTTTTCTTTCGTGATCCTCTACAAACACACAAGCATATTAGAGTATGGTACCCATATTCAACCCAACCATATTCAATTATAGAAAACATAATAACAAATAAAAGAAACTATAAGATATTTAAGTAAAACAATGATTAAAAATCATATTTTATTATTTTTGGTGTATACAAGGCTTTTAATTTCACTATATCATCCCCCAAACCACCTTCATTTACTTCACCCTCTCTGATGACACTCTCCCTCCATCATAGTCTAAGGGATGGAATATGTCCTACATCCACCTTAGAATAACATACGTAGTTAGACTGAATCAAGATAAAATCAATAATATATTGTTTTAATGAGCTAAATAATCATGATCATTATGTACATAACATACAAGTATAGCTAAATCAATAGTTTAGCAATCATCAAAATAAGAAACATATAATTATCCATACATTAGTATATAAAATCCAACTTATCAAAATAGTAATTAGCCAATCAATAACCATAAAATTCATAAATAAATAGGTTTTCATGTCTATAGAAGAATCAGTATGTAACATCCTCCCCCCCTAAATTTGGTCATCATCTTGATGATATTTATTCCAACATTAGTTCTAAAATTAAACATTATTCAACATAAAATTAAATAATATCCAATAAATTTTTTAAGTAAACAAATGTGGAAATAACTATTGAACTCATTAAAATCCTCCCAGGTCACACTATCTTTAGAATATTGGTCTCACTAGACCTTTCACTAAAACACTTCTCTATTATGAAAACTAAGTTCACAAGTGTCAATTACTCTAACTTGTTCCACTATGACCACCCTGGGATCCAGAACCTATAAAACATTCCAATCCAATACATGAGAAGGATCAATAGCATGATTTTTAAGATAAGACACATGTAAAACATTATGTAAGAGAGATAGAACTAGTGGCAAATCAATCCTATATTATATAACATTGATCATTTATAAAACCTCAAAGGGTATCACATTTCTTTGTGAAAGATTCACTTATTTACCAAAATTAATTAAGATTTTCTAAGGCTTAACCGATATAAATACTTTATCACCAACATAAAATTGTCTTATTATTCTTTTCAGATTAATATAAATTTTTTGTCTACCATTTACCTCAACCAAAATTTATCTGATTATCCTAACTTATTATTCCATATCCAAAAGCATTTTAGGTCTAAAGACTACTCTATCTTCTAACTTATCCCAACTGGTCAGTGTTTTACATCTTCTTCCATATAATGCCTCAAATGGAGCCATTTTCAAAGTTTATTGGTATGAGTTTTTGTAGGTGACCTCAACCAATGGAAGGTAATCCTCCCAATTATATTGTTAATCCATGAAATAAATTTGAAGGAGATATTCTACCACTTGGTTAAACCTTTCTATTTATCCATCTATTTATAGATGATATGTGTATACACATAATATTTTTTTAACTTTATCAATTATTGATGATTTCTCTCTTGTAAGAACCCTTCGAGTCTCAATCTCTCTAAGTGAATACCTTAAGGGGTGCACTAGGAAAGGGGTGTGTAGACCATTTGTGATTTTTATGATTTTTGTCCCTATACTACCACTTTACACACACACACACACACACACACACACACACACACACACACACACACACACACACACACACACACACACACACACACACACACACGCGCGCGCGCGCGCGGGGTGTGTGTGTGTGTGTGTGTGTGTGTGTGTGTATCCATCTCCTAACAACATTTCCATAAGCTTTGCCTACTATTTTACACCCTCCTCTAGTCATTTCTCACCTACATTATCCCTTCTTTATCCTAAAATCTTTTTTGATAGTTTAAGATACATTTTCATCCCCATAAACCTTGTACTTTAATTGATAAAAATCATGTAGGGTCTAGGTCATCCCCTGGCCAACCTAAATTAGGACATAATTTGTTTTTATTAATAACAATATAGTGTCAATTGGGTTGACCCTAATGGCTAAATTTTTAGAAAGGACTAGGTCTAGATCTAGTTATATAAACACAATCATTTTTTTATTTAATTAATAATATAAGAAGAAGAGATATATATTGTGCATATAATTATCCACCATTATACTTGAAGAGCTTAGCTTAGGCTTTCATACTTTCTTTAGAGATAGATATCTTGTCTTGTGGATAAGTCTTTTGGATGAATTGAGAGGTTGTATATATTAGAGATGATTTATCCTTATCATCCTTACATATCACAATAACCTTTTGTGAATCATCTTGGCCAAGGGAGAGATTGAGGCTCGACAAGTTCATCTTAAATGGTAGGTATTCCTAACTTTTTTAATCTTTTGTAGGAGTAGATAGATGTGCATTTATACTTATCTCCCATGCATTAGGTTTACGTATCTATTGATGTGAGTATATGTCTTCTATGCATGTTTAATTTTTATTTTTATTACTACCACTTTGTGCCAAAATATTTTGTGAGAAATAGATTATACTTTTACTTTACTTGTTATTAGTTTAGTGAATATGAAAATATAGGACCTAGTTAGGTTTATTACATATATTTACTTGACTAGAGACTTTGGAACCCTCCCTAGTTATATTATCATGTAAGAGATCTCTTGGCTAGGTCTAGTAGATACATATTGGTCATGAATCCTAATATCTAATGTATCAAAAATTGGAAGTATAAGTATACATTGTCTTCTCTAATCTAGGATTAATTTATATATCAGTTGCATTTCCCTTTGCATACATTCTAGTGAACCTGAAGTGAACTTAATACTTAAGGTTTTATTTCATGCCTTAGTTTTTATCATCTTATTATATTTTTACATATTTATAGTACTATATCAAACCAATCAATATATTTTTAACTTTTTTTTCATAGTCCTAACACACAATCACTTCAAAATGACTTTATTTTATCTATGTAAGTCTTCATCAACTATAGGCTACTAGATTAAACCATTCAACATATTAATTTTCTTAGGTTCCATATTGGCATACACTATCACATAAGTTGACTCTATATACTAATTATTTATACTAATATATGGGTCAATGAACATTGTCAAACATGTCAACCATGTTCTTTATTCTTCTTCAACATATAGGGTTTTACAGAACTCAATCGAACTAGTCAACCAAGTTTACATAATTTAAAAGTAGCAACTAAAGCATTAAAACATAAAATTTGAAATATAAATCATCTTTAATCCCAAAAAATTTATTTTATTTCCTTTCTCTTTCATTTAATTACTTCCTTTAATTCTATTTTCACAAGTTAGTAGTCTTTAAAATTGCAAACCTACATCTAACTAGGTCGACCTAGTCGACTTAGTTATGTAGTCTATCTTATATCTAAGAGACATATCTAACCTATTAAACTATGTTCTTAAAGACCTTGCTTCTAAATTATATTAGTGACCTAGTCGACTCTATTTTGTACTATTTTCATATAGTGTTTCCTGAACTACCTCTATATTATTCTTAATCAAGGAATTAACATCTATTTGCTAGTAAATAATTCACATATCCTTTTCATATTTTTGTATGATTATAGTAAATTTCATAGTATAGATAGGTGTTTTTACAAATTACTATTTTAGATACACTATTTTAATCTTTTTCACACACTACCAAATCACTTAACATTCAAAATGCATCTAAACATTTGTCTTTCTAAGGCTTACCTACTTAGATTTCATTACCAAGGGGGGAGTCGACTTAGTTTTCTAGCCAAGTATAAATAGGTAGTTAATGATATATATTGGTAAAGCACCTGACACACTTATCATTGTGGGATTGTGAAGTAAGGGGGTAGTCCCCAATACCAATCTAGTACCATTTCCAATACATATCCCTTTCATCCAAAACATTCTGAAACCAACTTTAGACTACTTTCTAGTTCCTTATTTCAGCCAACTCTCCTATCATATTAAAATAAAATATTTATAATAATATAATAACACTTATGGTGATAAATTAGTTTGAATTTACTTTTCACTTTATTACTTGCTCTTTAATCATTGTATGTTTTATTACAAAAACTTGCATTGGCCAACATTGGTGTAAGGATTTATGTTGTGTGCCCCAATTGGATCAAAAACATTTTCTAATTGTTTGCATGTTTTATTTTACTAATTATACCAATTATTATATTAAAAAAATATCATATATCAGCAGGATATCATCTTGGTCGATACAGTCCCTTATAGACTATGTTTTACCTTCTTTTTAGCAATACATAATTAATCTACATGATTATGTCTTCTTGTCCTCCTATTTAGTTATTTGTTTAGTATTACATAATAATGTTAAATGATTGTGTATCCTTATCATCTTACTTCACCTTATTATTTTCAATGCACACTCAAACTAAATGACTGTGTACTTTTATCTACCTATTATGTTATAGAACATAGTCAATTGATTCAAATTTGTATCCTATTTTTTGACTTTGTCTTTACATCATCATTTTATTCCTTAGACTTTTTATCTCATCATGAACTTCCTATTTAAGGACAACACAAATTTAAACTCAATAGATATTATGAGCTTAGCAATACCAATAGGTTTTCCCATAAATAGTTTTTGGATCCTAATTTAGATAAAAGCAATGTACATGTGACACACTAAAAATTATGGGACTCCTCCTCATATATCCTAAATTCATAACCCTATATTCTCATTATAATATCATCCTTAATTAGAGTATAATTTAGAAATGTCTTTCTTCATTAATGAATTTCCTCAACATTGAAGAAAAGAACCTTCCACTATTTACAACCTTATGATAAGTAGTCAAGAATAAGAACCCCATTCAATTTACCCAGCATTCTCACATGAATCTAGGGGAAATATCTTATTTTCTTCTCAACCTATTCCTTCTATTTTGACCCCTTATTATACTATGAACTCTTCTTCCTTGATTTATTCTACCTCTATGCCTAGTATCTCTACTAACATGGTAGGTTCAACATCTAGTGGATCTTTTCCAAGACCCAATCTTCTCAATTCCTCCACTATTACATATTTTTATACCAATGGTAATCATGCCACAAGTGTTTCTTCTTCTTCTAATCCTTCTACTAGTGTATCTTTTACAACACATGGTAATCATGCCACTAGTTCCTCCATTTCTAAAAATGCCTCTCAATCCACTAATATTATCCATGCCACTACTCATAGTGGTACCAAGACACTAATACCAATGCTAGTGTTTTTCATGTTATACATAAAACCACTCAAACCCATAAACTTTTGTTAAAAACTATTAACCAAATGAACACTTTCCAAGCTAATAATTCCAACCAAATCATGAAAATGTAGAATCACCTTATTCATATCCAAAATTAACCTTAAAAGGTTCCATTTGGAGTGCATAACCAAAATTCCCCTAGCCCCCTTAGGGATTCCCATAGAAACCTTAATCCTCAATGACCTCTTGTTAACAAAATAATTAAACATATTCAAAATCAACCTCTTAAACCTCAAATTTCCAACATAGACATAGGAGGTATCACCCTACCATTATATATAATGGGGAAACTAATCCTATCTTACACTTAAAAACATTTAGAAATCTATACAAAAATTAGTTCAATTTACACACTTTTGTTGCTACCAAGCTCTTATAAAAAAATATCTCTAGAGATGCTTTATATTGGTATAACCAACTCAAGTCTCATTCTATAACAAGTTTGGAATATCTAGTTAATGTTCTAGTACAAAAGTTTCAAACTAGTGATCTCCCTGAAAATACCTTGTCTCATTTTATTAATTACAAGCAACTTGAGATAGAACTTGAGACATAGACAACAAAAGATTTCATAAAATGGTGGAAGACCTTATCTAACAAGTGTGAACATAATATGGTGGATGATAACCTCTTTCATTTATTCACTAATTCTCTCTATCTTATGTTTTAATATTAGGTCCAAAATCTCTCTCTGTGTGAACTTTAGAAGAGGCCCTCGACCAAGCCAAGCACCAAGATTTTATCATGTGCTAGTTTGAGATATAAAAAACTCCTATGGGAACTTGCATGTTCATCAAAAATAAAAATCATCATGATACTAATGATGGTGTCACTGATTCCTATGATACCATTCATAATATTCAATCTATTCCTCTTCACCTTGCTCTGAAACAAGCTCACCCATTAAACCACATCCCTAATCCTCATTTTTATCTAATACAAAAACATCAATGTTCAAAGACATTATCCTTAGAAAAACTGCAAAATCATCTGCCAATGCCTCTTCCATGAAAACTTGATCCCACTTGCACTATGAAATCATGGTATGATCCAAATAAATTCTATTGGTTTCAAGATAGTTGGGGTCACTCTCATGAGACTTGTAGGCAATTGCATAACTTAGCTATGGATTTCCTCCTTGGTAAAAATTTTGACCATGATTTCATCATTTATAAATGTCAATAATCCTATGACATTTCCTTTAAATCTCATAAAACACAAAGTAAAAATCAAGATTTGAAGGAAGCTAATGCTCATATGGCCCTATGCAAAGACCCTCTTCCAAACCATCAAGACAATAATGATAAGCCAACTCCTTCCAAAAATAACATTGATAGTCTTATAAACCTAACTCCTAAATAGAATGTGGTCAACATGACTAATATGTGAAGGGTAGTTTCCTTCATTGATTCTCATTTTACCCACACACACCAACCATCTCACATTTTTCATGTTATCTAAGATTTTTCCCCAACTCACCTAACAGTATTAGGGTAAGAGGACATTATCTCTTTCAAAAAATAAATTATAATACATTCATTATATAACACCTCTCATACCAATTCTATAATTTATATCACCTATTTACCCATCACTGGTGATATTCAACCTTCTAATACCACTTCTTCAAATCTATCACAAAATAAACCTACAACAACTACATCATCCTCTCATGATAATCAACCAAAATTTCCCCCAATTAAACCTCACACATCCTATCAACACAAATTTATATGAATTTATAATCCTCCTTCAAAATAACTCCTCCAACACTATGTACATCTATTCAATAGTCCACTCATGGGTTATGATTAATGGGACCCTATCATAAAAATTACTAATCTCCCATATCAAATTCCCTTTTTCTAACTCATGTGGAATTCTCTGTGCCATCACAACCCCCTTATGAAACTCATTTTTGAAATGAACATCCCTTATCCTCCCCTAGTATAATTTGAAGCTACCTTATATGGGTCAAAAGATAGTATATTACAACAATGTGAAGAGATATTTATTTACATTGATGAAATAATAGACACTTTTCTCTCTCTCAAATTTCCTATTATTTATATTATTCTAAATGAGATTATACTATGTGTAGATGATCCTCCCCAATTTATAATCATCAAAATTGATGACATCCAACTCAAACATGCCTTGATTGATGAGTGTTAGGGTACTTTCATTTCCTCTCTCAACTTTATTAAAACCCTTAGATACTTTAAATGTAATCTTATGTCCACATGAAACATGTATCAAGGCTATGACTAATGGAAAATCCCTCCCTTAGGCTTTTTATGTCTCCCTATCACCATCTCATGTGTCACTATTTGAGTGAAGGCTATGATATTCAATTTTCCTCTCCTATAATAGCTTACTTGGCAGGCCATGGACTCATCGCATGAGGGCTTTCACATCTTTTACCTATCAATGTGTCCAGTTCCCTCATAATCATGAAATATACAAGATTCAAGGTGACACTAACCCCTGGAATTATAAATATTTCCAAGACCATGGTGTATTCAAAATTTCAACCCTTTAACCTTTGTCAAGTATTCCATTCCAATAATCTCAATGTTTTAATTTACCTATCAAGTCTATGCGAGGTTAGTGTGGTCATCCATAACTTATTATGAGTATACCACCTAACCTCTTATATTTTGATGATGATGAGCTTGATGAGATAAACGTCAAGGTAAACACTTCTTATCTCTCTCTTCATCTCATTCCCTAACTTTCACCCTCTCTAAATTCACATTCTTTTCAACCATCTACTGAAGATATACCCACAGTCTTAACTAAGACTTGACACTCTATTAATCATAATAGCTTTGATGAAAATTTCATACATACATACACAATTTATCTTCATACACCTAAATATGATGATAGTTATACTCTAAATGATCCATTTCCAAGAGGTCTTATTCAGGATCGAGATGGTGAGATCCTTCATTATCATTCTTCTTTATTTTAATCTTTCCATTTATCTTATTACATTCCATCTTATATAGTTCCTAATTTTATCATTATTCCTCTATCTCATAGGGTAGAGATGGTGTGTTTACATGACACACCTATATTTTATGAAAAACCTCTTAGGATCATGTAATGACTAATCCTTATAACTTTACTAGATACTAGAATCCCTATAGTTGACTTTCCCCTGAGATACTTACTATTGTTCCTAAACCCTTTTTGTATCTTGTTCCTCCCTTAGCTAAGAATAGTATATATCCTATTACCATTATACCTTTAGTTTCATCTCTTCCTATTTTAATTTTATTTCTCCTTTAGTTAAGCCTCATCCAGTTTCTCAACCAGCCTCACCTCCCCTTGGCGATGTCCTACTTCCTTTATCAGAGCTTGGTCCTCTATCTACCTAATGGGCTGATCAACTATAATATGATATTAATTAACTTGACCATAATTAGACTATAGATTATACATTATCCTATCCTTACCTGGCTTCTACCTCCACTCCCTCTATTAGTATACCCACAAAGTATACTAACATGCATATCTATTACTTTCATGGCATAGTTAATCATTTCCCCACTCATTATCTCAAGATTAAACAATATATAGACACCTTGCATCCTACTCTTCCTCAGCCTAAAAATAATGCTATACCTCCTCCCAGTATATTACCTCAATATAATTCCAAATATGGAGAGGTATATTATCTATGAAACTAATGCAGTACTCATCAGACTGATCATTATTACATCCTCCTAAAACATCTCTAGGATCACCTTATGACCATTATTATACCTAATATCCATCCTCCCATAGGTCGTACATGCAATAAGGTTCCCTCTTTTTCCCATATGGTTCCTCCACTTATGTCCCATTCCTCCCCTATGGTTCCTCCACCTATGGTCCCTCCACCCATCTCTCTCCAACTATGGATCCTCCTTCACATGTGGTCCTTTCTCCATTGGTACCCACTTTATATCCCAAAAATTTCACTCTTATTTCTTCTCTTGAGTATCTTATGCTCATTGGTCATCATGAGTATGATCCTTCAGACATGCCTAATTTTTTTGTCTAGGAGATTCAATGAGAGGTATTTTCTTATCTTTTTCTAAATATTGATGATACCCTTGATATAGTTAGAGTCTAGCTTCATATAGATCTATTAGAAGTTATGGAAAATGTTTATGCAAAAATTTACTAATATTTATAAACACATCATGGTGTTCCTTCACTTTCTTTTTCATTTTGGATTGGACATATGCTCCAAGTTTATATTTATCTACTTGATATATATTTTTGTTTAAAGCATGTACCCATGGATGTTATATTGTGAAAAAATGGTTTGTGGTAAGGAAAAGAGTGTGGATTCCTTATGTAAGGTATGTAAGTGTTCAACATTGGGTATGAAGGTGTTATCTCTCACCTTTATGTGCATAACATCAGTTTTCTCATTATAATGATGGGAATGTCCCTAATCTGTGGCACCCTTGTGTTCCTTTGGACGAGCCTCTAGAATAGGCTATACTCTTTTTATTCTAAGTGAACCTAATTTGAGACTAGCACATAGACCTAAAGAGCATAAAGATCTATCTAATACTAATATAAACCTAATATTTTTTTCGTAAAAGGGAGGGATAAGGTAAGAATTTTATGAAATATAAAAGTAGATACATTGAGAATAGAGCTATCCATCCTATTACCATGAACACACTAAAAATATTTAAGAATAATATGTTATCACAAAAACTCCACCAAAGCCACTCTAAATGCACAAGTATTTAACATAGAGGCATGGAAATGTAGTGCAAAACTGAGACAGCTGATAAATTATCCATAGACAATGTCTACACAAATCAAATGCACATAGGATATGATGTGAAATTGATCTTTAAGTCTCACATAGATGTTTTGGGAATGAAAAATTATTAGAGGGGTGAATATTACCCACAAATAAGGATCAAAAAACATAAATAACACACAAAGTGTAAGAAAAATAGAGAGAGGTGAACTTAATTCTCATTAACATGTTAGGTTTAGCCAAAAAAAGTGCTTTTGGAGGGAAAATTTTGATAGAATAAGTTTACTAAAAATGTGTTAACCCTTTTTATAATTAAGAACAAGGATTCTATAAGATCAAGCCATTTTACAATTAATGTAACACTTGGGGTTGTAGATGTAGATTTTAATTCTATTACAGCACTACACCCATGATTTTTGAATTTTACTTGGTGATTCGAATATGGGATTTGGTAGCATGATTGTTTTTGAGTCCATGTGAGTCTCTAAATGTGGAATATTCCTAGAAAATTTAGAGGGGAGGAATATACTCATGTTCTAATGTCTGAGAATCACTTTTATATTTACCTATTCTAACAAGGCTTCAAATTCTACTTAACTAAAGTTGTAACTATCTCTTTATACCTTATTTTCATTTGTTAATTATTATGTAGGCCTTCCCTAAATTGACATGTCATTACTTTATACCTAGGTTCCATGTCAATCTATGAAGTATTATGTACACAACATATATCATAGTTTATGATGTATGATATTGTAGAATCAAAACTCTATGATTTGGTGTGAGACTTTATCCTAAAGGTATATGAATAAGAATGTGCATGAAGATGGAAGATATTGGGTACACTTCTTATAATTCATAACTATTTAATTCACACCTCTACCTATGTTAATTGAAGACTAGGGCTATGTATCCTTAAACCTACACACCATATGGCTTGTGTAGTGAAGGATTACTATGTGGGGTGTGCATTAGGAACTCTTTGTGAATACAAGTCATTACATAGTCGATGCATAGATTTATGTTAACTACTTTAGGCTTATAAGGGAGGCATTTATGCATGGCTTGCTTAAAAAAACCTAGCACTTATAGGTGCACAAATATTATATAGGGTCTTTATGAGCTCTATTCAAGTTATGGGTCACTTAAAAATTCAACACTTATGGTAACCTCTATGGGATACTTGTCTAATAAGTAGGAATCTAGTAACCTTTGAAGTGATCCATTAGGCATGTAGTCTTTGAAACTTTTGGTCATTTTGCTTGTGAATGCACTAGATATATATCCAAATATCTAGAGTTAATTGAGACATGCTTATCAAAACAAAGAAATGTTCCAAAGGCACTTAGAGGAAAGGGACCTAAGATAACAAAAAAACTATGCAGAAGCACTTAGAAGAAATGAAATTATCCTAAGATAAGATGCATAAGGCACATAGGGAAATTAAAAATATCTAATCTACTTATTCATAAATTATATAAGGATCTATATAGATAGTACTTGAGATGAATCCCATACACTAAGATAGGCAACTCTTCTCCATTCAGTCTATTAAGTTGGAAAGTGTTGACTTGCTTGCAGCTAGTTATGGTATATATATCATTCCATATCATGTTAAACTTTATATTCCTTCTAAAATTTTCTCTATTTGAATCTCATTTTATCACTAAATCTCCTTCTTAAAAACTTCTATTATTAGTCCTCTATCAAAAGTCCTCTTTGTTTGAGCCTATTGAAGATCCATAGTGTGTGTAGCTTACACTCTATTCTCTTCAAGATCCATTAGCTCTACTAATCTTAATACAATAGGATTGATTTAAAGAAACTCAAATTGATGAGTGATTTCTAATCAATTTAACTTGATATATGTGGGAATCCTAACCTCCCTCCCATAAACTAACATGAATAGTGAATTTCCAAACACTCTCTTGGGTGTGACTCGATCAACTAAAAGGGTAGTTCTAAGCATGGTATGTTAAGCTCACTAATTATCTTCCATGGTCATTTTTATGATATGAATCAAATTATTATTCATGGACTCAGCCAAACCATTGCCTTGAGGGTAATAATTTGATGAGGCACTCAAATAGATGTTATTCCTGATAGCCCATTCCCTGATCTTGGTTTCAAGGAAGGCCAATGTATTATCAAAGATATTAGTGGTTGGGACACTGAATCTTGTTACAATGCCTTTATATAATCTTATAATGGATGTCTCATCATCCTCTTTGAGTGTTATTACTTATGTCCATCTCATGAAATAGTCTATAGCCATGAGGATCCATTTATGTCCATCTCTTGATGATGAGTTAATCATGTCTATGAAATCTAAGCCCCACTATGAAAAGTTTTTAACATATTATATTAGGCATATTGGTAAGGGTACTAACCTTTATTTTCCTATAAATAAGGCACATCTCTTACAATTTTTCACATATGCATGAGCATATTTGAATAGAGTTGGACAATAATAACCATCTCACACAATTTTCATAATAATGGTCCTAGGTGAATAATGGCCTCCTACAAGGCCATCATGGAATTATTAAAGAATTCAACTCACTTGATATAAATATATGCACCTCAAGTATAATCCATTGAGGTCCTTCCAAAAATGTCCACTAATGAGTACATAGGGAATGGTCTGTAACCTAAAATGTCTGTGGTTGGCTTTATTCAAGATAAATGGGTATGATCTAGTTTGAAGGAAGGTCATCATATTATACATTTAGTCATTTTAAACCTCTTAGACTATTGATTCTTTTTTTTCAATAAAAGTACTATCCTATTTTCCAACTTTTCTGCTTTGGCCAATTGTTTTCAAAGTACCTTTCCTTAAACTAGCTTGATGATCTAGATGTCCACATATTAATCTATATCCTTTATGACCTAATTATCCATTTTCTTATTAATGTATTTAATGAGAAGAAACTCTTTTAATGATTTTATGTGCAACCATGAGTTGGATTTTGTTGTTGTAGAGTATATGTTTTAAATTCTTGAGTGATCTCATAACTAGGAGGATGTGTTTCTCCATAAATCTATAGTGTAACTCATAATATTTGAATGCATTGCTAAATAAGGAAATTATCTACTCTAAATGATCATTATTTGGTTATGTAAGGATAGTTAATATGCCTTAAATCCCACTAAATGGATAAATTATAAAATCCTCGTTATAATCTATGTTGATCAATGTGGGAACTTGTATGATAGCACACTTGATGGCTTCAAAACTATCCCTACTTTCATGAGTCCATCTGAACACAACAGTATTCTTAAGTATCATAGTAAGGGGAATGGTTAGGGTGGAAAAATCAAGCATAAATATTATGATAAAATTGATTCTTCTTAAGAATCTCTAAAGACTCTTATTTTGACTTGGAAAAGGGAGAGATGAGATACCCTTGACTCGATCTAGATCAATTATGAGTCCCTCTTTGTAAATAATGTGCCTTAGTAGAGCACCTTAATGAGATATTCTAAAATCCTGACACCTTTCAAATACTTGTTCCAGATGGCCTAAATGATCTTTTGTGCACTTAGAAAAAATAGTTATGTCATTAAGGTAAACCAAGATTTCCTTGTTGATGAACTCCTTAAATTCCATATCCATGGCTCTTTGTAAGGTTGCTCTTAGGTTTGTCAAACTAAATATAATTCATTTGTATGTGAAAGTTACCCACTTAGTGGTGAATGTTGTTTTATAACAAACTCACTCTTGCACTAGAATCTAGTTGTAGCCTAAGTAACCATCTAACAATGAGAGTATTTATATGCTTGTAACTATCTATAGGATCTACTCTATTGGTGGGAGAGTATAGTGGTCTATGAGGTAAGATTTATTTAGATCTTTGAAGTCCACACACATGGATTTCCCCATTCTTTTTACGTATTTGTACTAATTTGGCAACCCATAAAGAGTGTTTGATTTGAAGTATTATATTAGCCTCAATGTTCTTTGAGAGTTCCTTTCTCATCAATGGATCAAGATTTAGGTTGATTGGTCTCTAATTTTGGTGGACTGGATATGCATTAGATTTAAGCTCAATTGTGAGTTATGATAAGCTTGGATCAAAGCCTCTAAGGTCCTTATATCTCTATGTAAATATATCATCATAACTCCTATTAAGTTCAATGAATCTCTTAATTTATTGTGGGGAATATACCTTGTTGGATTTTAGGATCTTTCCTTATGAAATTTTTAGAGACCTCATTTTTTTCTATCATGGTCCAATTTTATCCTTTGAGTTCATCATCCAAATTGAATATGATTTCTAAGGTGATTAACCCTTTTGGAATATTGTTTCCCTTTAATTAGATGACTTGATCCTTGTATTAGGCTCACAATTATGCTTGGTTTTTGGTGTACAACTCTACCTCATCTTATAAGAAGATGATATTCTCATTTCTATCAAATACCTACTAATTCCCTACATTATTTAGGATTACCAATCTGACCACAAGATTGACAAGATGTTCAAAATCTTTAATTATATAACACAAGAGTCATACTACATACCTATGGTTATGAGTATATCCACATCAATATTATGTTATCTTGGTGTGGAAATAATATTGAAGGCATTGAAGCCTTTGATCATATCCCATACTCTATGCTTGTAAGATTTTATTAAGCTATTTTTGGTCATGATCTATAACCTAACCTAGTTAACAATTAGTTTACTATCACCCAATGCCTATAGCATATTGATTCCCCTCTTAGGTGTTAGATGGAGTCCTTGAATCATAAATTCATATTTTACAACATTATTCATGAAAATGAACTACAACCTGAAGTCCTAGAAATACCTCTCCTTTTGAGGAGAGACTAACATCCTATCAACTCGAATGCATTTTTACTTCAAAAACCATCAAATTACAATTGTTATGTACCCTTAGGGTTCTCTTTCACCTTTACAATATTAAGTAGCATGAAATCTTCTTCATGATGAAATACGTACCTATCCTTTTCTCCTTTGCATTGTCATATGGTTTGCACTCAAAATTTTCATGTGCCCATTCATCTAGAAAATCATTTGGGATCTCTTCAAGTGGTGTTGTGACCTCATAGAGAATTAAATTCTCCTCTTAATCAAACATAGTGTAGTTTAGTTCAACTAGGCTAGAAGAGTATGGTTAAATATGTATTTTGAAGATAGGTTCAGCCTTTATGGTTACTTTAATCCCATATCTAGTTCTAAGTAACATATGTGACCAATCTAGAGTTAAATACCCACCCATATTTATTATGAAGTCCTAAGAGAGGCAAATGGTGAAGTAGGGGTAAGTCAATGACTATGATATCCTACATAATTGAGAGGGTTGTGCATGCATGTAGTGTAAGATTCAAAAATTTTATTATTCCCACAATTTTTATTATTATGCCATCGAACTAAACCACTCCTTTTGAAATAGTAAAATACATTAGTCCAAGAATATCTATGATCTTATTTAGCATCACAAAGCTACTTTCATATGATTCAAACATGCAATTATGTACCAAATGTTGGTTGATGTAGAATTTAGGTGGCTTGGTGATACTATGCACCTATACCTATTCTACTTTGGCCTGGCATAGACTTGTAGAGATGAAAGGTATAAGTTGGGATGTCTTACACTCCTAAAAGCTTTTTAGAGTGTCTTGTATTAAATTCCTTTGAGATGAAATAGAAATAGTATCCCACATGATTATATCAAGGCTTATATTCTTCATTTGTTTAATTATGTTGAAATGAATATGAGGTCCCTTTGACTATGGTTTATAAACAATAGTCTTTTCTCATATTTTCACACTGGTCTAAGGTGGATCTTCTCTTTAAGTAACCTATTCTTTGTGTACTGATTGTTGTATGGTCACCTTGGATCATGTATCCATGAAATTTATCCAGGTAATTGAAGGTGAGGGTGATGAAGCTAATATTTCCCCTTTTATCTCTCCTTTTGAATCTTGTATTGAAAGCAACTAGGGTACTTTCTCCACTATTCTAATTCATGTAGTCGAATTCATCCTCTTTCCAATTGATGAGAGTAAGCCCATATTATTATTACACTAAAACTTAAATCTCTCCTTCATACATATCTATGGTATTCATCTTCTCTTGAGGCTGTAATGAAGTTTTCACCATGAGTGCTTGGTTCATGACCCCATTTGTGTATGTAGCTCAATTATGCAATTAATTTAATGTAAAACAACATTTGGTATCCTATGAAAGATTGTTTTGTACTAGTCAAGGGCTCTATAGGCTCTATCAACATCAACTTTCCATACATAAGGCATTCTATTATATGTGAGATGATTTTGCACTTGCACATCACCTTGTTAAGGAGGTCTTCTTAACTGGTATTACTAAATGAAGGGTTGATAATGCCTAGGGTACTGCACTTGCTACCTTTTGAGGGTAATAAGCTCATTCCAAAGCTTTGAAAAATTTGTTAGGGAAAATAGTAGATAAAGTTGGTGGGCTGACTATGGTGGGGATAGGTGCTAACATAGGATGCATAATTGGTTAGATAATAGGAGTCTCTACAAATAGAGTTATGGGGGTCTAGGCACAATTTTCCCTACTTAGATCAAGCAATTTTTTGTGTGCATATAAACTTCATTAGAATTTGGTAATACTTCACCTCCCATGGATTTAATTATCATAGCTATATTACTATTAAGATATTTTTATAAAATATAAAATATAGTACTGGGAGATGGATTACATAAATGTGGGATCCTATCCTAGACTCTTTAGAACCTAAAATTAAAGTCAACCATCATCTCATGTAAGGCACATTTAATATTTGTGAGCTACTCTATCAAAGACAAGTGGTCACTTTGGGCCTTAAATTACTTGCATAATTCCTCCTCGAGTTCATACCATTTTTAAATATAATTCCACCTCAAGCCTTGATACCATTGAAAGGATTTCCATTTTAAGGAAGAGGTAGGTAAACTAAGTATGCCATTATATTTAGTGACATGGTGCACTAAGTAGATATTTGTGATATCCTGAATATGCTCCATAGGGGAAGCTACATTCTCACCAATAAAGTAGGATAGGATTTTGAGGGTTAAGACTATAATGTCATCATATTGGGTAAGAATCAATGGGTTTCCTCCATTGAAAGGTAAAAATAGCTAATTTCTCTCCACAAATGTGATTGTAATAGGGAATTAGCTTCCCCTAAGTGTGAATAACATTCCAAATAGATGTGTAGATTTATCCCTAGGAGATGACTACCCTAAACCACTCCTTCAAATAGGAGATGAATATGTTCTTACATTTCTCCTTATAAAGGGTGATGAAAGCTAAATGAAATATAAATAAATAACTTCTACATATGATCTTGTTTTCCTTGGCATATAGATAGGTTTTGATCCTTATGAACTAGAAATTCTTGAAGTTATCAAGTGCTCTTACTGAGTGTGTACAACACTCCTTAGCTAAGGATACCACCGATTCATTATTTTTTATTCAAACTAGTTGAACCAATCATTCTATAAATTGTTGTGACTTTAAATGTGCACCTGTGGATGTTCTACTATGTATGAATGTTTTGCATTAGGGCACAAAGCATGAATGCCTTAGATAGGGAACATAAGTGTTCAACATTGGGCATAAAATTATTATCACTTACCTATGCATCTAGAATATTTTTTATCTCATCATAATGATGGAAACATCCCCAAGGTATGGGACCCTTTCAATCCTTGGGATGAACCTTTGAAGTAGTCTATATTCTTTCTATTCTAAGTGCACCTAGTTTAAGACCAGTGCTTAGGCCTAAAGAGAAGAAAGGTAAATATATCACTAATCTAAACCTAATATTTTTAAGGGAAAAGGGAGGGAGAAGGAAATAATTTTATGAAAATTAAGAGATAAATTAATAATAGATAACACTCCTACTACCATGAACATAATACAAATATTTAAGAACAAGATGTTATCATATAGACTCTACCAAGGATATTCTAAATGCATAAGTATTTTGTATAAAGGCAAGGGTATGTAGTGAAATACTAAGAGGAACAACAAACTATCAATAGATAATGTCTACATAGACTGAATGTGCACAACATATGACCTATAAGTGAGTTTCAAGTGCCACATAGAGGTTCTAGGAATGGATAACGATGAGAGGGGTGAATATTACCCATAAAAAATTATCAAAAAACAAAAATAACACAAAAAAATTAAGAATAATAGAGGGAGGTGAACTTAATTATCATTAACATGTTAGGTTTAGACAATAAAAGTAATTTTGGAGGAAAAATTTTGACAGTGTAAGTTTGCCAAAAATCTGATCAACCTTTTTACAATTAAGAATAAGGATTTTATAAGATCAATCAATTTTTTAATTACTGTGTCACTTGGGGTGGTAGATGTAAATTCTAATTATATTGTGGTGTCATGGCCATGCTTCTTGAATTATTCCTAGTGATTCAAATCTATGAGTTTGTGGAATAATTCTTTTTGAGTCTACATATATGTATGAGGATAGAATATTCTTAGAAAATTTAGAGGGGTGGTGTATACTAATGTTTTGATGTTTGATCACCACTTATGTATTTAATTATTTTGGAAAGGCTTTTAATGACACATAATTTCTTTTCCAAATAAATATTTATGCCTTATTGTTACTTGATAATCATGGTGTGGTTCTCCCCTAAATTTCCATGTCACTATTTTATACTTGGGATTGATGTCAATCTATGAGTTAGTATGTGTACAACATATATCATAGTTTTTTATGTATCAAATAATAGAATTGAAACTCTATAATTTGGTGTGAGACGTCATCCCAAAGGTATATGGAATATTTTGAATAGGAATGTGCATGAAGAATGAATATATTGGGTACACTTCTTCTAATTCATAACTACTTCTTATGTACCTCTACTAGTGCTAATTGAAGATTGGGGATCTACGTATAAAATTTCATGCAACTTGGATTATGTGGTGAAGGATCCCTACATGGGGTATGCATTTATAACTCTTTTTTAATATAATTCATTACTTAATTGATCTATAGATCTCTGCTAACTATTTCAGGCATAAACGGGAGGTATATGTGCATGGCTTGCTTAAAATAACATGGCACTTTTTAGGTGTGAAAATATTCTATAGGGCCTTTATGATCTTTGTGAAATATGGGGGTGATGTAGAAAGTCAACAATATCATTCGACACTATGTCAAATTTTCATTTACTTATCTATCTTATATGGTTGTTTATATTTTTAATTATATGTTGTCCATGATGTCATTTTATTTCCTTATGATCTCTTATGGATTCTTTTCATGACTACATGATTTTTATCTATAAGTTCATTTATTTCCATTGATGTTTTGTTCTTTTCTCATGATTTTTTTTACCTTATCTCCATAACATGGATAATAAATATTGTGACTTGGTTAAATAAACCTTTCTCTCCTTAGTAATCCTTATTTACCATCTGATGATTTAACAAACAAGTCAACTCATTATAATCTCATTTTATCAATCCATCTTGGATATCCATTTATTCCCCTTATTTTATTTCAAAAACTAAACATGCACATGGTTGAAATTTGAGATAACATACTAGCTCATTGATAAGCCTAAGTATTTTATTCAGTTAAGTATTTGGATACTTAGTTTCCTTTAGCCAAAGTTTAAAGCTCATTTGTGTGTATTATTTTTTATCTCATGTTGGTCATTCCAAGTCAATATGGATTATAAATCTTAAAATACACAAAATTTTAAAATCGAAAACATTTTAACAAAATGCAATGATACAAAAGGAAACATTCAAAGTTTTAAAAGTCAAATCACACTAAAAGACATGATTCAAAGCACATATCATTTTTCTAATCAAATCTCAAACTCCACAATTGGCCTCATAATTGAGTTAAGGTCCATTAGGGTGTGTTAGGAAAATTAGATTAGGAAAGGATAATAAAAAAAATTTAGTGCTACCTAATTTCTCACACAAATACCCAATATTCATAGTAGATTGATGGCTATGTAAGAGGTCTTGAGGAAAAGGGAACACATTTTGGGAAGGTAGGCCCATTTTAATTTCCTTGTTTAAACAACCAACATGATTCAAGCTTAATAACCCAGCTATTTTCATATACAACTTTCTGTTTAATATGAATAGGGTATCCTTTGTATATCAATGGTCACCAATCATTTAGTGTCTTTTCTGTGTCCTTAGTGTGCCTCATGCTTTCTAAGGTCTTCTCATAGATGCCTGCATTATTATTTTTACATTCCCTCTTTCATTTACCATGATCCTAATATTTTCCCTTGATAAATATTTTTTTGTTCACTGATCAGTCCCCCTAGGGATTCCATTTGTGAGTTGCAGTGTAAGAACATGGATAGGACTAGGCCTTCCTCACAAATTACCATTCCAAACATTACTTTTAACATATTTTCTAGTTTTTTCCACCTCATTGGTGTCAACTTTTTGAGTTACATTGTAAGACCATGGATAGGACGATGCCTTCCTCACAAAATTTTCCAATATCCAAGTCACAATGAAATTACATGTCTCAAATTTAAGATAAGTCATGATTGATCATGAGTTACACATCATATACATGCTTCCCATCTTTATATAGTATGTTTTATGCTTAATTCATTGATATTTAACTTTTATCTTCTTATTTTCTAATTATATGTAATAATACAACCATTTTTCTTATTTTTTTCATACTTCCCAACTTGAATTAGTGTGATTAATTTAAGTTCATTTTTATAATTTTTTTCTCTTTTATACTTCCCAAAATTATTTAGTATGCTTGATTGACTCAATTATTTTATTTTTATACCATTTGTTTTTATTATGTCTTCTATTGTATTACATTATTTTCATACTTCCCAACGTGATATAGTGTGATTTTACTTGTTTTAGCATGGTGCAAATATTTTCATGGTTTAAAAACATTTTTTTATCCATTTTCCCATCTTTGGTTTATTATATCTAGTCATCTTTGGTTATTACACATTTCCCATCATGATATAGTGTGTAGTAAATTTATTTTGATTACTTATACTTTTCCAAATCAATTTTGTCTTTTTTTATTTTAACCATGCATGTGTATCACATAATGATACAAAATAAAACACTCCACATATATTTACCATAACATATACAACAAAAGTTAAATACATGTGCTAGAAAGAAATATATACATGCATCCAAAACCAAATACAACTCATGAGATCACATCCAATTGTCAAAATCAATATCTATATATATCTTGTGTTTTATATAATATAAGGTAAAAAATACAAATACATAGCTCAAGATCTATGGCTAGGCTCCAGCATTGATCCATAAACTGGGTTTATTTCTCAAATAAATTAAATAGTTTTAAAATAAGATATTGAAATTCTCAATTCCTTAATTAAATAGAATTGGTTGTGGAATATCCTAGGAATGAATTAAAAATACTCAAAAAACTCTGTAACTCATTCTCACTTTTAAAACTCCTAATTAGTGTCAATTTATTAATTCCCATAATTAATTTCAGTGTTCTATTAATTCATTTGATACTGAATTAAGTTAAAACCTGAAAATAACTAACAATTTGATAATAGAGTTCACCCTTTTTTGGGTTGTCTTTAGGATTGCTAAATTACAATCTGATCCATTAAAAATTATTTAAATGTAAATAATTTTAACTTACATCAAAATGGAATATGAGATCTTGTAATATGAGGCTAAAACCTAATAGTGAATACTTTAATTCAATCAACAAACATCCTTTTTCATTGGTAGCATCTATATCCCATATATATGAATAAGGTCATGTTTCTCCATTTATAGTATCTATAAAACTCTTAAAACAAACATAATGATCTCAAGGAGTGTTCTAGTTTCTAATAGACTTGCAACTCTAATAATAACCCTAAAACATAAAACCATTTCTATCCTTCTCTAGTAATGATGCAATAAAGGCCTTAAAAAATAAAGACATAAAATAATGATACAATTGATTCTCTGTGTGTTATTAAAATTATAATCACACATAATCATTTGTATTTTAATGCTATGATAAAATGGCTAAAAACTTATCCTTTTATATCATAGGTTGAAGGTTTGAATCCCATGGATTTTGTTTTTAGCATACCTTTCTTACCTATGATCTTAGTGGATATATATGATATATATTCATAACTTTTGGGTAATTGTTTTTCCCATATCTATGCTTACACACCAAAATAGCTTAGGCTTTACCATACAAATGGATGAAATTGTATTACCCATCAAGACCTATATTTTCAATAATATAGTCACACCTTAATCTATATCATTCACCTATGCTCAGATTTAGGTTAAGAACTTACAATATATAGGATGGATCTACCTTTGCATTCATAGCCAATGGTATTACCAAATAGACCATTTACCATTTGATATATATATAAAAATAGTAAATTCCTTAGGTGATTTACTCATGGCCTTCCAAAATCACAGACACCAATACCTTTTTGATTCAGCTTGAAATGTCCCATTTCTATATATTGTGGGCTTACCTTCTAAAAAAACTAATGCCTACACATCCATACAACTCCATTCACAACTCAACCTTACAAATAGATGTCTAGTCCTCTCAAATTGAGCCTTGTCTATGTATATTATATAACTACCTTCACCAAAAAAGATAAACACCAATATCTTCTCAGAAGAGAAGACACATTTTTATAGATTCATTTTAATATGAAAAAAAAATCCAATAGTATTCACCATTCACTCTTCACTCAGATCTATTTTATCACAGTCAACCTCCTTCATGTTTTATGTCTTTCATGGTTCCCAAAGCCATACAAAATAAAAGACTACCTCATATTCTTGGCTTAGCCCTTTGCCTAACACCAATGCATTTTCAATAGGTAAAGACATTTATATTTAGTAATATATAAAGGAGATATTCCATCATGTCTACCTAAGGCACATTGAACTCTTGTACATCTCTACCCAACCATATTTCAATGGCTTTACCAATAGGTCAAATGGTCAACACCACAAGCTTGACCATCTGACTGAAAATAACATGTATCACTAATGCATTCAATCCAAACCATAAACTTATTATGAAAGGTCATGGGTTTGAACCTTATATCATGGCATGGTCTTCTTTGAAGAATTAAAAAACCCACATACATAAGATAAGAGTGTTATAAGCCTTTAAATAGGTGAGAGGTAGTATGTGACCTATGGCTTTGACCACATATCTCACCCTTTTGTTATGCCAAACTTTGTAGATGGAAACCACTCATTATTGGTTCATTGAGTTGGTTTCATGTCATAATTCAAACTCATTTTCATCAAGATGGTATTCAAGTTGGTTGCTTATCTATCTCAGGTTGGCTTGATTTTGAGAATTGTGGAATAGTCTCAAGTTGTCTTATGACTTAGCTTGAACTCAACATAAAGACTTGAAATAACAACTCAAGTTGTGTAGTTAAACTCAGCATGCATAAGTGATGTGGAAACTATGGGGAAAGTGGTGGTAGGCCACATGATTGCTTGAGGACCACCAGATGGTCCTATCTAATATTGCCATGCAATATGCTCCTCTACCTACCACTTATTAACATGAGATGAAAAAAAATAAAATGGTATAAACTATAATGTAATTGGACATATTAAAATTACATTAATATACCAAGATGATCAAATCCCCTTCTAAAACAAGAGTGGATCCCACTGGATATGGTCTCTATAGCCAATCTTTTGAAAATGATCGATGAAGTAAAAATCCTCTGGATCAAGCCTCCTCACAATGAATCTTTTGGTATCCAAAAGTTCTAATAATCCAACTGACCCAAAATATTTTTGTAATTTCTCTTATTTTCCATTGACAATCTTCTTACACTAATTCCAACATATAGGAGCGAAAATAGCATATGAAGTAATTATGAAGTCAATCTATTAAAATGATGCAATAAAACTCCATTTTAAAAATGCCAGTGAAATAAGATGTTATAATACTTCCATACAAGAAGTCAACTATCCAACTAATTATGGAGAGTAAAACAAACTCTATATCCATTTTTCCAAAATTATTTGTCACCAAAAATAGTCATAAAATCTAGTGGATTCTCTCAACCCTTGTACTGCATAAAGGCTTAAGGTGTTCTCCTTTTTCATCAACATCACACAAGGGAAAAATTAAATGTGTAACATACCTCATAGGACTTAAATAAAATACAAACCTGTATACTTACATTTACAAATTTTATCGATATATGGGTCTTTTGAAAGTACATCCACATGATGTGTATGAAAAACATACATGTGTGTACAAAAATTTTGTAATACAAACATTACCCATAATACTATGGGACTTAAATGTATATGAAAAGTATAAAAATGTGGAATGAATTTGTTTATCCTAATGTTATAGTTGTATATATTACATGAAATAATAATAAATAAAAATAGATGTGATCACCATCTTGACAATAACATAGTTAATTGTTGTGATCCCAAAAACTCATTATTGATTCTTCCATTGTACCTATCAAACTCCAATGTTAAGTTGGATAATTTACATAATAAGAGCTTTTTTACAAACTCACAAACTCTGCAAGTAACTATAAGCAAAAAATTATATCAAAGTGAGAAACCAATAATTTTAAATCTATCTCAAGGTTTCCTTCACCATCTAACTACTCCCGAATTCATACATCCACAACTCATCTAACTAAGTTAGTTTCCAACATCTTATCATAATAGAAACTGAAATAGGAAATAACAATAATATTATTCCAAACACAACTTTATCAAAATTTATTTCCTAGATCCAAATACTTAGTAATTCTTTAAAAATAATGTGTTTAAGTGAATCAAATCATAATAATCTAATACTATAGTTATGTTTATCAAAACTATTCAAGTAAACAATTTTATCAGTAGAAGGGTTGTTCCCTCTTCATGGTTTCCAATAACTAAATAGAAGGTGGTTTCATATTTTAAACTATATTTTATAAGATTTATATGATTCATGTTTTCAAAAGGATTTAATAAAAATAATACAAAACATAGGCATATTTTACTCCCAAAGCAACCTTACACAAACAATTATACCAAAAATTATGCAAGCATAGTTACATTAAAAATAACTCATACCTCTGAATAAAATATAAAGTGCACCTATTGAGAAATGGTTGTAATACTATTGGTGATAAAACAACTTCTTATTTTTTATTGCAACACTTAAAAAATCTATAAAACATGCCAACTTATGAACCAATTAACAACTCAATCCATAAAGTACAAAAATCCATTCAATTTCTTGAATAATGCCTTATTTGTTATTTGTATATCTTATCATGGAACTAGTGTTTTCACTTGTTAATATAATCAAGGAAATAGGAATCCATAATATGATTAGTAATCCAAAAATAAAGGTGACACCATTTGTTATCAAAGACCAAAATATTGTGTTAATACCAATATAAAATCATACCTCAACCTGCCCTCTGTGTAAGAATAGTAATAGGAATAAAATTGATTCCTCTTGGATGTGCATCACTAAATAATGCCTTTAATTTTATATAAATGTTTACTAAGATATAAATTTTGATCCTCTCTCAACACCTCTCACAACTCAAGTGACAATATCTTTTAGTCTTCATCTATGTTGATCCACAGGGCTAGTGGTTTGAGAACCTAGGTTGTTAGAAGCTTGTCTTCTTCCAGCAAATTAGAACACCTTCCCATTTTCATTTTCACTATCCATATTACAAAATAAATTCAATATAATAAACATAAAGCAAGAATCTAATATCTAAAAACTTCAAACAAAGTATATCAATAACTGAAGAAGGTCTGACAATCACTTGATCTAATACTAAATTTGATTTATAAATCAGGTTCATTTCTCAAATAAATCAAAAAGTTTTAAAATAGGATACTAAAATTATCAATTCCTTAAATATAATTGGTTGTTTAATATTATAGGAATGAATTAAAAATACTAAAAAAACTTTATAACTCATTCCCACTTTTAAAACTCCTGATTAGTGTAACTTTATAAATTATTGTAATTAATTCTAGTGTTCTATTCATTCATTTACAACTAAATTAAGCTAATACATAGAAATAACTAAAAGGAGCATCAACACTAATTTGATAATGGATTTCACCTTTTCAGGGCTACATCTTTGGGATTGTTAAATTGAAATCTAATTAATTAAAAATGATGTAAATGTCAATAATTTTAACTTACATCAAAATAGAATATGAAAACATGTAATATGATGCTAAAACCTGATAGTGAAGACTCTGATCCAATCAACAAATGTCCTTCTTCATTAGTAGCATCTATATCTCATATTTATGAATATGATCATGTTTCTCCATTCAAATTATCTATAAAACTCTTAAAATGGTCATAATGATCTCAAGGAGTGTTCTACCTTCTAACATACCTACAACTCCAATATTAACCCTAAAACATAAAATCATTACTATCCTCTATGGCCAAGGGCATTATAAAATAGAGGCATCAAATAATGATACAATTAGGTCTTCATGTTTTATCAAAATTATAATCACACATAATCATTTGTCTTTTAATGTCACGATACAATGGATACAAACTTATCCTTTTATACCATGGGTTGAAGGTTTGAATTCCATCAATTTTGCTTATAGCATACCTTTCTTACCTCTGAGATTAGTTTATACATATGATATATATTCATACCTTCTGAGTAATGTTTTTCCTAGATCAATGCTTAAACACCAAAATAGCTTGGGCTCTACCATACAAATGGATGAAATCATATTATCCACTGGGACCTATATTTTCAATAATACAATCATGCCTCGATCTGCATCATCCACCTACACTCAAATTTAGGTTAAGAACTTAAAATATATAGGACAACTCTACCCCTAATTTCATAACCAATGGTCTTACCAAATATAACATTTACCATTTAATCCATGTATAAAATTAGTCAATGCCTCAAGACATTTTATCATGACCTTCCAAACTAAGAAATGCCAATACCCTCTCGATTCAGCGTGAAAAATCTCCTTTCTATATGCTATGGACTTGCCTTCTAAAAAAAATGATGCCTATGCATCAATATAGTGCCATTCATAGCTCAACATTAAAAATAGATGCCTGGTCATCTCAAATTGAGATTAGTCTATGTGCATTATATAAATAGCTTAACTAAATAAGATAAACACTGATATCTTCTCCAAAAAGAAGACAAATTTTTGTAGGTTCATTCTGATATCAAAACAAACTCCAACAACCTTAACCATTCACTCTTCCCTCACCTCTATTTTATCATAGTCTATTTCCTTCATGTTTTATGTCTTCCATGGCTCCTAAAACCATACAGAATAGAAAACCATCTCATATTCTTGGCTCAACCATTTACTCAATGCTAATAGCTTTTCAATAGGAAAAAAACATCCCTATTTAGGACTTTGTAAAGGAGATATTTCATCACATCTAGTCAAGGTACAATGAACTCCTATACATCTTTGCTTAGTCATAGCTTAATGACTTTACCAATAGGTGAAATGGATATTCCCTATAGGCATGACTATTTGATTGAAAATAACATGTCTCACTAATGCATTTGATCCAAACTATAAAGGTATGTTGAAATATCATGGGTTTGAACCTTATATCATGGCATGGTATTCTTTAAATAATAAAAAATCCCATATACATGGGATAAGATAATTATAAGCCTTTAAATATATGTGAGGTAGTATGTGACTTGTGGCTTTAGCCACATATGTCACCCTTTTATTGTGATAAAATTTGTCTATGGAAATTGCTTATTATTGGTTCATTGAGTTGGTTTCATGGCATAATTTGAACTTAGTCTCATGTAACTAGCACTCAAGTTAGTTTCTAGCTATCTTGGGTTGGCTTGATTCAAAGGATTGTGGAACGTAGTCTCAAGTTGGCTTATGACTTGAATTAAAATCAGCATAGAGACTTGAAATAACAATTTGAGTTATGTATTTGAACTCAACATGCATAAGTGACTTGATAACTATGGGGAAAGTGGTGGTAGGCCACGTGGTGGTGGCCTAAGGACTAGCCATGTGGTCCTATCAAATATCACAATGTAATATGCTCCTTAACCTACCACTTGTTAACATAAGATGCACCAAAATAAAATGGTATAAACTATAATGTAATTCGACATATTACAATTACATTAATATACGCTATATCCCCTTCTAAAACAAGAGTGAATCCCACTAGCTATAGTATCCATAACTAACCTTTTTGAAAATTATTGATGAATACCAATAAATTTAAAATACTCCTAATCTATCATAAATATCCTATGTCCTAGCCATACTACCCATATCTACCTAGGACTATCCCCTCTGAATGGTATGTTGTAGTGAGGTAGTCTAGGATCTCAATTCTACTACCTATCCCTGTAAGTTGTCTACCTAGGCTTAAACTTATCTAATCTAAACCATAGTAGCAATATGAATTTCTCTCTCTTAAACCAAGGCCAATCATATGCCCCTCCCAATCCCACCCCTATCGATGGCTACAATCCATCTTTGTGTGTCTATAACTACCTCATGGCCTCCCCCACCAATATAAACTAGCCTACCTAAGCTGGGGTAAATATTACCATAGGATCATCTAGTATGGTGGGGTCATATGGTACCATCACCCCATCCAAAATGTCATGATGTGAAATCATAACCATGGATCCCCATTTGACCTCCTCTGTCATTGGTTCTACAAAACAATAACTAGATGGATATTAGATCACATATAATTCATAATTTATCTATCTACTATAACCACATGTATCTCATATTCTATATCAAAGGTTAAAATTATAAAATTTATCACTAGTATTAGTTTCACCAACCATTTTCTCCCCATATACTTACCTACCAAACACTATCTCCCTATCCACTCTCCCACCAAGCATTATCTCTCTATCTACTCATCCCTAAAGACCTCCTTTGTGGATCACCTCCCTACTAGTGTAAATCCAAGATTCACCACTCATGTACATCATTTTCCTCTCTTGAGAGGTATTTATATATACAATCTATGTACTATAATGATTGATGGGTCATCCTACTTTGTCACCCTTGCTTGTGCTCACTCTCTTTGGTGGTGCCTTTATTATGGTGTGGCTAAGGTGATTCCTAATACTCCTATTATGGTTCATGTTGTGGTGCCTATTATATCCCTAAATCCATATATATGTCATCCCATCCCTTAAATTATTTCTATCATGCCTAACTAGTCCATGGTCTAACATATCATGACCTAATCTTAGGTCTCTCAATTGGTAGTCATCCTCCTCCTCTCCCCCTCATCTATCTATCCTACCATGCCCAATAAGTAAGAACTACTTGGGGTCATTAGGTGTGAGATTCCAACCTAACCTAGCAGGTGTGCCACCAAATATAACTCTACCCATAAGGTATAGTGGCCCATTATTTTCACCCATTCAAGCCATGTCACCACAGTCAACCAAATATGCCCAATAGTAATAATGTGCATGTAGATATGCCACACAATCTCTCCTTATTTGATAATATACAATTCTATCACATGGGGAATGACCTATGTTACATGGTCTTTCCACCATCTCATCACCCAAGGTAACTTATCATCCACCACATGGGGCAACCCAACTGGTTAATATATAGGAAACTTCTCATATATTCTAGGCACTCAATAAAATAACCAGACCCATGGTCTACTACCTTCTAGATAGCATCCCATACATATCATGCATGAGATAGAGCTAGATGATATACCTAAATTTATATATTTTTTCTTGATCTAAAATTTAATGACACAAGGATCTCATGTATATCATTACCTTGTCATCTAACTTGTGACATAACACTCATGCTATCACAAGTCTAATCATGGCCTTTTATATGTCTAGAATCTATGTGATATTTACATCAAACAAACTAACCTACAATCCCAAGTATGTCTTATATGAGCACATTTCTGATTTGTTTAGTTTTCACCTCTCTTTTAGATCATCTAATGTCCCAGTGATCAGTGATGTCCCTCTTATTGGCAATCCTAGAAAAGTATGGACATCCCCTAGCATGATACCCACCTTTATGGTATCCCCATCAACCACCCATAAAAAAATATTGGTCAACCATTCATATTCTCAAAACAACATGATAATGAGATCAACACTAAGAGGGATGTGCCTCATCTCCATGATGCTTCCAAATCCTAGTGCAACTAGCCATGCTCTATCCATGTTAGTCAATCACTCTAGTAGATTTGGTAGCCATGAAACATCTTTTAGACACCAATAACTCTAGTGTCTCTATAAAATATCAAACAAAAAAAGATGTATTAGACCTCCATATCATAAATAATCAAAATACATTCATAAATTTTAAAAAATCGACTAATTTGATTTAGTTTCTCAATTTTTATAGAAATTGACCTATTTAATCAAAAATTGGCCTTGTATTTCACTTATGATACTAGATTGGTCATTTCAATTTCCTACCAATTCGACCCTTTTAATTTACTAATAGATAAACCCTTTCAATTTATTACTATATTGGCCACATTAATACTATATCATCTACCTTCTCTCCTTATGATACTATATCAACCCTGTTATACATAGTCAGCCTCTTTTAGTGATACTATATTGGTCCTATCAAACAAATTAAGTCAACCCAATTCTATGCAATCACCCCCTCATTTACAAACTAAGTCATCCAAATACTACATAGTTATCCTTTATTATCATACTAAATTATCCCACTACTATGTCATCAGCGTTATTAATATCCCTTACCTTATAGACTAAGTTGACTAGGTCAACTTTTTTTGTCCATAGTGGCAATTTTTTTCCCATTTACCATAAATACCTTAGGTATTTATTGGTCTAATTTCTTCCTACCCAATACCCAATTTTATCTCTAATTTACCTAAAATTTTATTAGGGTTTATTTTGGTTCCTAGATTTTACATGCCAGTCATTTATTTAGCTCAATTTCAACTCAAAATATTCAAAATTTTGAAATTTCTAGTTGCTTACCTATATTGCACTTGTTACAATCACTATGCATGCTCCCCATCTCAGCTATTGTTTCCTCACCATGATGGCTCTCTAGTCTAAAAATAGGTCTCTCATAGCTCTATTTTCTCATAAGAGTAAAAAAGAAATGAATTCTTTTTCACCTTTTTATATTTACTATTCACAATTATTTACCTTTCAAATATTTACCATAAAATTTTGTATTTTGATTATATCTTTGTCTCTAATATCTCTTTTTACAAAATATAAACTGTTCTAAAATCCTAACATAATAGATAATCTCTTCAACTATTATATGTCTATGTTTCAAAAATTTCAATTTTTCACTCTTTTTCGCTAATCTCTACGGGTTCACCTAATGTTCCCTACATTGGACACATTCAAATTTCATGCATATCCTTATTTATCCACATCACAAAGGTAATTAAAGGTATGGGTTTTCTAATTTTGTTCTTTTATTTATCTTATTTTCTCCTTACTATAATTTATTCAGCTTCAATGTTGCATGTTGTTATGTTCTTTTCCTGAAGCACTATCCCATGTTGCATCTATGTGACATGCAATAAGATTATAATGGGACATATATATACACATAATATTTTAAAACATTATCAATTAGTTATTTTTTCTCTTTTATAATAACATGTCAAGTCTCAATCTCTATGAGTGCACACTTTGAGGAGTGCACTGGGAAAGGGGTGGGTAGACCATTGGTGCTTTGCATGATTGTTGTCTCTATAGTACCACTTGTTATCTACACACCTAACTAGTAGTTGATTCATAATCAGATAGAATTCTCTTAACCAAAATGAATAAGTAGAGTTACCATAGACTTGTACCTTAAACTTCATTTAAATGTCAACCCAAAGACATAGACTTGATAGGATGACATCATTATATGTGCACACTCAATCTTCTAATTTGATCTTCTACTAATTGTAATCTAAGATGATAAAGCCATGTAGTAAATCTAATGTTGGAATTAAACATGAACATAATACTTGTGAAAAAAATGTTTACACTATTAGAAGCTTCCCTAAATAATTCTATGCAAGAATGTAAATCACATAATTCAAAAATAAAACACACAATACATACATAAACTAAATAACATGCTTAGTTATTTAAATGGGTTGCATTATTTTTTCTAGAATTCTGAAGGGGTCCCTTCCTCCTTCAGACTTCAACTTTAATACTTCCTTGTACAACATTAAATTGGACTAAAAAAAATTTGTTCATATTAATTAAAATGTAGCAATGAATTACTACAAGACATTACAATAATAGTTGCTTAACAAAATGTATATCTGATAATTCTCTAATAGATATCTACTACTTTCTCAACCCTATTATATATATATATATATATATATATGTATATATGTATATATATATATATATATGTATATATATATATGTATGTATATATATGTATGTATATATATATGCATATATATATATATATGTATATATACATATATATATATATATATGTATATATATACATATGTATATATATAGACATATATATATATATATATATATATATATATATATATATATATATACATATATATATATACATATATATATATATGTATATATATACATATATATATATATATGTATATATATACATATATATATATATACATATATATATATACATATATATATATATATATATATATATTAGGGGATATTGTTTTATAAAAAATAATATATATTCTAATCTAAGAAACATTCAAATTAAGATAACCAAAATTGGCTCCTTCTGCTAAAGTCACTTTTTATGTGAATTTTGCAATATAAATTTAGGATAAATAAAGTTGTTTCATTATTCAACCACATCATTATTGTGTTCCATGGATGTTATAGTCATTTCTATGAGTCAATTGAAATAGGAATCATAATCTATTCATCTATGGTTTTAGTCATATAATGGCTACAAGATGTGTCCACATGATGATATTCCTTTACTACAGGATGTTCTATGCTATATAACTGTTACCCCAAAACATATTTATAACACATTATAGAAAAATCATCTTATAGTAGAAGATAACTATTATATACTTGATTTCAATACGTAGTTCTAACTATTCAAAGAGTAAGGAAACATAATTCTATTTATATGATTATGGCTATTTGAGGAAGGAAACTTTATGGAAAGTACTCAAAATCATGGTAAACAAAAAAGATGAGTGTGATATATGAATATAATAACATGACATTTTTGGGGTTCATCACATGCCCCCAACTTAAGACCTTTCTCAACCATGAGCTAAAAACTTGTTCATTTCCATTTCATAAGGAATTTTTAAATCCATAGGGTCTATGTCACTACTGGCAAGGTGAACATAAAATCCATGCCTCTATTTAAATAGCTACTAAATTTGGACCTTCCTAGCTTCATCCAATGGGGACTTATCCTACCAATCTAAAATAGGATACCAAAACAAATGGGGCTAGAATTTGAGGCTCAATAATTGAGATCCCATTTTACCTACAAATAAAATATATCTTGTGATCATGTTAAATACTACCTTTAAGTTAAAAGGGAAATATGTTTCTCTCTTTCTTAGTGCAGGAGTGAGCTCATTCCATTGTTTAATATAGGATTCTTTTACTATAGGACTAATAGAAGTTCTCAATCCCATTATATCAATATGACATTAGGTGTCATTGATTCTTTTTTGATAATAAATTTAAACTTATGCCATTGCTTCTCAAGATAAACTAAATATACTCTTGCAGGAGGCCTATAGTCAATGAGCTCTTGAGTAATAAAAGCCATCTTTTCAATTTTCTATAGTAGTTTGGAGATTCTTTATTCCTTTAACTTAACCTCTTGTTTTAATTTCTTATTCTCTTTTGTTATTATCTTAAGACTTTCAGACTGACTATCTATCCAATTCATCAACTTAGAAGATACTATAAATGAGCAATTATACCTGACAACTTGGGTAGTAAGTTTTTCCTATTGCTTTTACACTATAGAAGGTTATGAAACAATAACTGTAGGGTGGTCTTCGATAGAGGGTTGAGGATAAATATATACTACAATAAGTGCATCTAATCCTCCTCTAGACTAATCCAATATCTTCTTTCTTAGTCACTCAGTTTCTTGTAGGGCTTGCTCTAGAGTAGGAAATTCCACTTGTATGGTAGGTTTATCCATTTTTTATACTTCTTCTTACATTGGTTCCTCTTGTAATTCTTTAAGACTATGTTCTACTTATTTTACCTCCTTATTGTATTCTTGAGAACATTCTTCCTTGTTAGTTTCAAAACTAAATGCCTCTAGTGATTTATTACTATTGGTATTTTGCTTTTTCTAAATTTATCACTGATTTCAATAATAAAAGAAGGTTTATTTTCCATATTCATTTTTAATCTATGGGATCTACAAGGAGTAGATATTACCTTATCATTTTTATGACATGGTTGAATTTCTTCTTTAGTTTCCTCAAAATCAGGCTGGAGAATGAGTTTCTTCCTTGTTCTAGATTCCTTGCTTATGGAATCCTTTTTTTCAATATTTGTCCTTGTTATAGGTTTTGTGTTAGTATAGGAAGACCTTATTCTATAGGTTCTTATGTGTCAATAGGAAGGTCTCATTCTATATGTTCTTATGGAGGTGTAGGAAGGTTTTCTTCTATAGGTTCTTGTGAAGTTGTAGGAAGGTCTTCTTCTATCCTCTGTTCTTATACCTCCATTTCATTTTCTATTTCATTTCCCTCTCTATCTCTTTTTGCATTTCTCAATACTTAGATAAAATCTTCCCAACTTATGTTAGGTCTAGTCCTTTGTAAATATTCTTAAATAATCAGATGGATTAAATGATGATGGGAAAGAGCTTTAGAATTACCTCTTCGAAATACCTCCACCATTTTTTTGATCATGTTGAGAAATAAGTGGGGGGAATTTATCTCTATACCATGCCATAAATGATTTATGAATTTTAAGTGAATACCATGTAGCATAAAATACATGCCTTCACAAGTGAAATATATATAAATGAACTTAGCAGCTTTGGCCCATCTTCTCAATAAAGATAACCATGCAATGCCTTGTTTTGAAGTTTCTAGGATTTCATTTCCATTGATGAATTTTTACCTCCCTACCTTGGCATCAAATTTTTATTTCCATGTTTCCCCTATTCATATCAATATTTTTACTCTATTGATGATAGTTTCTATTAGCTTTATTTCCATTCTCCTTACTATTTCTAGGTTATTATACAATGAGCCAAAAAATTCTTATATAATTATTTGATCTAGAGCCTATATTCTCTCAAAATATTTTACCCATCCTATATTATATAAAAGGGCCAAGATGTCTAGGCTATTTTTTAAAGGAGTGATATCAATCGATTCATGTTTAAGTAAGTCCCCTCCCATATTGTGATACGAAATTTGAATTGTAAGGTCTATGTTCTTACAGTAAGGGTTTTGTATCTTTGGCTAAATGTTTAAAAATTTATGGTTTGGAAGTAAGATAATCCATTTGAATTATGGGAAATCCTCCCAACTTAAACTATAACTTATCCTCGAGGGATAAATCTAACATGTGTAAATAGCTCATGTAAATAACAAGGGGTGGTGTAAATAGTGCATCAATGGTCACGTAAATCAACTAGATGGATTATTATTGATGTGGATTAGATAAATTCTTAGTCTTGATGTTCTTATCATGGCAACCCACATGTTGTCTTTGCACTATTTTAGTGTGATGAAGTACTTCCTTTCTTAGTTCATCAACTGCATTCAACTACATGATCTTATCTTGTTGAGATTGATAAAGTTCCAAGCCCAAATCAAGTGTTATCCTTAATTTTTTATTCTCAAACTCAATATGTAGAACAAACTTCTTACTATAAACTAGTTCATATGGAGTGAAACTAGTTATGGTTTTCTAAGTGATTCTACAAGCCCAGACTGCTTCTAAAAGATAACTTGACCAATCTTTTCTATGTAGGCTGATAGTCTTAGTGAGGATATTTTCAATTATATATTTTTCACTCCCACATAACCATTTTACTAAGGATGGTAAGGGGTAAAATTTTTATGTCTGATTTTATATTCTTTTACCAAGGCAGCTATGAGGTCTGATGTGAACTATGTGACTATTTCTTTTAGTACTTCATAATGGGTGAAGATTTCTTCATATAATAACTCAGCTATTTTCTCATCTCAAGCATGGGTTAAGGCCTTGACCATGGTCCATTTTATTAGTTAATCATTTCACACCACTATATATTCCTTGTTATTGGATTTAAGATCAATGAGACCTACAAAATACAATCCCTATTTGCCAAATGGTTCCAGAACTAGTTGTGGCTATAGTGGAATTTTATTAGAGTGAGTGGGGTTTCCCATATGTTGGCATTGATCATATATATGGGTATACATCATGACATCCTTATGAAAATAAGGCTAATAATATCTAGCAGTAAGTACTTTCATAGTAGTCTATTTGGTAGTAAAATGACCCCCACAAGGTTCATCATGGTAGGCTCTGAGAATGTTTTAAGCTTCATCTTCTCAAATACATCTTCTCATAACTAAATCTGACATGAATCAAGAATAATGTCTGATCTTTTAGATCAGATGTTTTTTCTTTGGAAATAAATGTTGTGGTAGTGATCCTACAATAAGATAGTTAGCAATATTTGTGAACCAAGGAGATTGAATAGTTACTACAAATAAATACTCATTAGGAAAAGAATCATCAACAATAGGAATTTTTTTCATCATTTTAAAATTGAGATATAAAATTTGATACTACATTAGCCTTACCTATTCTATCCACAATGGTAATATCAAATTTTTATAGTAAAAGTAACCATAAAATTATCCTACATGTTATATTAGGTTTGCTCATTAAATACCTGATTATTACATGATCTATGTGGATGAACACTTAGTAAATTGTAATGTAGTGTCAAAATCTATTAATGGCATAGATGAAAATAATAAATTCCTTATTTTTTATAGTGTAGTTTAGTTTATTCCCTTGAATATTATTGCTAATAAAACATATTACATAAATACAATATTCATCTTTTTTGGCCAAGGACAACTATTAAAGTGGTGCCAGATGAATCTATGTGGATGTGAAAAGGATTCTCCCAGTTAGGCCCTCTCAGAATGGAAGTTGTTATGAGAAGGTATTTGAGTTTCTAAAAAATAGTTTGATAATCATTAGTTCATATAAATTCAACATCATTAACAGGCAATCCAAACAATGAGGTGACAATTTTACTAAAATATTTGATGAATCGTCTATAATAACCAGCATGTCCTAAAAAACTTCTAACATCTTTTTGCTTCTTTGGTATGGGTAGATCATTAATTTACTTATATTTAATGGGTCAAATTGAATTCTAGTAGGGGGTATGTGATACCCCAACAAAATCCATTTAATCATAAGAATATAACATTTTTCATTGCTCAAAGACAATTGGTGGTCCTTGCAACATTGAAAAACTTTCTCCAGGTTGGTAAGTGTTTCTTTGAATGTCTATCCATAGACAATGAAATAATCCATGTAAATTTTAACACAATCATGGGAGATATTATAAAATATGCTCAAAATATCCCTTTGAAAAGTAGTTAGGGCATTGCAAAGACCAAATAACAAGAAAACATAGGCATAGGTTCCTCAAGGGTAAGTAAAAGTGGTTTTATCTTGGTTTTGTGGAGTAATTCATATCTAAACCACTATAGCTAGCTAGAAAGGAAAATTACTTTTTACCTACTAATGTATCCAATACTTGATCAATAAATGGAAGAGGAAAGTGATCCTTCTTATTAGTAGCATTCACCTCTTGGTAGTCAACACAAATATGCCATTTCCCCCTTTCTTAGGGATAATGACTAGGGGAGAGACCCAATATCTATTCAAAATAGTATAAAGAAATCTTGCATCCAAGATTTTTTTCAACTTAGTTTTTAAAATGTCTTTAACTACATGATTTATTCATCATTGGGGTTGGTGAATAGATTTTCATTCTTCTTTAATGTAAATGTGATGTGTGCATAAATATAGGGGTATTCCTCTCATGTTATGGTAATCACAAAAAAAATGTTGTTGTGTGTTTTCTTAGCATTGTAAGTAACTGACTTTCTTTCTAGGGTGTTAAGGAGGTGTTGATGTTGAGATTTTTATTTGGTAGAATGTCTACTTGTTTTGTTAAAGAAAGCATGGTTTTTATGTTAGAAATTAAAGGAACATAGATACATTGATGGGGAAGCAATTTATGGAATGTCCAAATGTCTCTTATAGTTTTAGTAATATTATTCTTAGGAAAACTATTCTAAAAAGGGCATGGTGTACATTCTAACATGTTTATGGCTATAGGATCCTATCGATAAGTATTTTATAGGATACTAGTAAGGATAGTGTCTTCTTATTGTGCTTATACAGCTAGACTATGATCAATTATGTAGATAGTATGCAAGGAGACAATTTACTCAAAGTCATCAATCCAAGGGGTTGGGCCATAATTCTAGGAAGGTTGGGATGGTGGATAAAGAACTAGTTTCTTGGTGTCATTTCCATTGGAAATTAGAATTTTTCTTGACCTAAACCAAATAAAATCATCAACGGTGCCTAACCAAGGGTGGCCAAGGATGAGAGGATAACCTCCCAAGTTGTTTTTTGGCTATAGGATAATAAATTTTGATGGATATTACCAGGAGTCCATAGTGATAACCAGGTGCTCAATAATCCCTTCAAGGTTAATAGTTGATGTGTCAACCATCTGGAGGATGGTGGGTGTTGGATAGAGAGTTATGAGTTTTAGTTATTGTATAGTCTCCATGGTCAACATATTGATGGTTTCACCCAATTTAATTAAATTATTGGAGATGGGTTGGCCATGGATACTAATATTAATTGCAAGAATTCTAAGATTAGAATATTTTAGGGGAACTATATTTTCCAACATAATATCTATTAGTTGGCTAATGACTTGGAATATTTTATGATCCTTCTTATTTCTTCATGATTTTTTCAAAAATAAATCTCTAATAGCCTTATTATAGATAAAAACATATTGTATTACTTGAAAAATTAGAATTTTCATGCACACATTCTTGATTTGTCTTAATATATCAAATTTGGGCTTAGGTTCAGGACATGATATGTTCAATCTTTCTAGAAAAGGATGATTGTCAGATTTTTTTTTGATTTTTTGATGGACTTGGCTCAGGATTAACCATGGGTGCCTATGGATTAGTATGGAGTGAAGTTGGTTCTTTAAAGTGTTATATTATTATGGGTGAGGTGAGTTGTATAAGAACACATCTTGAGTGAAGTTAGACTTGATTAATATCCAAGGTGTATGTTAGATATTGCATTATTTTAGTAGATTATGTTGGTTGAACCAACTTATTATCAGGATTAGGGATGGGTTGGGTAGGTCATTGAGTGGTTCTAATAGGTTTCTAAGTATTTGGAATTAAGGCCTAATTTTGTTTTGGTTGTTTCATTTGATGGTGAAATTATTGATTACCTCTTCATTACTATTGCCATGGATTAGAGGGAAATAACCATTACTAGTTTTGAAATTGCCCAAGTTGAGGTTGTTATCCATTTTGTTGCATCCATAATTGATTCTGGGGTGGATGCCAATTTGTTTGTGACTAATTTTGGTTGGGTATATTTATCCAAGAACCTTATTGAGTATTATTTGAGAATTGAAAATTTGAAAAAATAGAGTTTGATGGCATACCTGAACTTTATACCCATGGTTTCCATTGAGCCATGAAAAACACTTGATTCTCATCTTCTCTTATGGCATGTAGTTCCATTATTTTAGGATTCTTATCAGTTATGATGGCTACCCAAGATTTTATAGAATGACATATGTAATATATCTTCTTTTTTATGCATTTAGGTAAATAGGTAGCTAAGGCTTTCTCAATTTCTTATTACTTCCTCCGTATCTGTAATTTATCAAAAAGAGTAGCTAGGTGGTTGATAATGTCCTGTTTCATGTCCTAGAGTAAGTTTATAACTTTATCTTTACATAGTCATATTGTATATGTTACAAGAAGGCTTCTACCCTTATTTTTGTTCATGGTTGATCTTGAGTTTTTTATACATAGAACTGTTAGTTCATTAAAGGATAGTGTAGAAACATCACCACCAAACATTAGATTTAGTGCCTCTAAATAATCATCTCTAATCCCCTTCAAGAATATATTCTTAACTAAATCTTTATCCATTATAGTTTATTTCTATTTTTGCAATCTGAACAAAAATATTTCCATATATTCTTCTAATGACTCATCATCAACTTGTGTCATTCAAAATATGTCATCTCTCTTGTAGTTCCTACCCATACAATAGTCTTAGTATTTCATCAGAAACCTCTCCTTCATTTATTCCCAAGTAGAAATGGCATCCTTTCCAAGTCCCATGAACCATCTAAGTGCTACATATTTGAGTATTTTAAAAAAAATTTGAGTTTTTAATCATCTTGATTATGATCATAGTTGTGGCATAAGATGTCAAACTCAAAAATAAATGTGTTTGTATCCTCAGATGTTTTTCCCCTAAAGGTAGGGAGGGAAGAGTGAGGAATATTCTTCATGGTTACATTTAAATTAGGATTAATGATAGGAATTTTGAAAGTATCATACTCATTGGTAGTGTTTTCTTCATGGGGATCCTCCATGAATACTCTTTGTGTTGGTAGACCAGAATTTATTGCTACCCACTACTCAAAATTCCTATTAATTCTTTTATTTTTATGATGTAGAAGATGGAGACTTCATCTTTTTTCTTAGGAATGTATGTATTCCTATATAATGGGGATGGTTTGGATATTTTAGAAGATTTAACTTGTGTCTTTCTAAATTAGAAGATTCTATTGGCCTAGTATTTCTTCTAAGAGCAAGAATAACCTTGAATGCCTCCTTAGCAAGAAATTTTGGAGACAGAGGGAAGTGAACTTCAGATTCCTGAGTATGAGGTGATAAGGTGTGAATTATCAGGGGTGATATTTGTGGGTCTATTCCTTGGGTATGAACCTCTTCAAAGTCTCTATCTTGTGCTACCAATCCAATAAAAAATTCTTCTTTCTCTACCCTTCTATTGACAAATATTACTGATCTTGAGGAATTCCTTCATGTTCCTCAACTGATGTAGGATGAATTTATGATCTTGTATAAATGGTTGATGATTTAATAAAAAATACTTATATATAGTCCCCTTCAATTTGTATCTATGTTAACCATTTTTTTTTAACTTTTTGCCCACCCTACCTACACAGGGTCAGTAATATGGGTTTTCTTAAAAAAATTCCACTGTCCTACTTGAAAAAATGGAAATTTAAACTATGAAATAAATAAATATTTAATATAAAGAGTAAAAAGATTTGGAAATAAATAATAATAAAAATCCATAAATAATCACTATTAAGATTGAAGATTATAAGTGTGTGACACCCTTCCCCAACAATGGCACCAAAAATGACTAACAGTTAATTCACAATTAGATATACTTATGTTGACCAAAATAAAAAAAGGAGAGCTACCATATACCTATACCTTATACTTCATTGAAATGTCAATTCGAGGATGTAGACTTGATAGGATGATGTCACTATATGTGCAATCTCAATCTTATAATTTGACTTTCTATTAATTATAATCTAAGATGTTAAAGCTATGTAGTAAATGTAATAATATAATTAAACATAAACATAATACTTGTGAAATAAATGTTTAAACTATTACAATCTTCCTTAAACAATTCTATGCAAGAATTTAAATCACATAATTCAAAAATAAAACACACAATACATAAAGAAACTAAATAACATGCTTAGTTATTTAAATTGTTTGGATTGTTGTTTCAAGACTTCTAAAGGGGTCCCTTCCTCCTTACAACTTAATCTTAAATCCTTCCTCTTAAAACAATAAATTTGACTCAAAAAATTTTGTTCATATTAATTAAAATGCAGCAATGAATTGCTACAAGAAATTACAATAATAGCTTCTTGACAAAATTTACATCTGATAATTCTCTAATAGATATATACTACTTTCTCAACCCTATACACACACACACACACACAAAGGGAAGATTTTTTTATACAAAAAAATATATATTCTAATCTAATAAATATTCAACTTAAGATAACCAACATTAGTTCCTTATACTAAAGTCATTAGATCTAATGTATCAACAATTATAAGGGTAAGTAGGATTTATCTTCTTTGAGCTAAGATTGATTTATAGATCAATTAAATTTTATTTTTCATACATTTATTTATTGATTTCATGTCGGGATCAATAGAATGTATGTTTCTATAATGAATTAAGTAATCATGATTATTATGTGCATAACATACAAGTACTAACTAGCTCAACAAGTTAACAATCATGAAAATAAGAAACATATAACTATCCATACATCAATATATAAAATTTAACCTATCAAAATATTAATTATATAATCAATAACCATAAAATACAAAAATCAATAGGTTATCAAGTCTAGATAATAATCAATATGTAACATTGGTTCTAATTTCTTGATGCCTAAAAATAGATTTAAGACCAAGAAGGACAAGCTAGGGGACCCTGTGATTGGGAGGAGGTGACTTAGGACCACTATGGGTGCAACAAATAGCAAAAATAATACATAATAAATATCAAAAAACCTAAAATAACCATGTAAACAAGGGTTATATTCATCGTTAATATGTTCATGTGAAATAAAAATAAAGGACATAGTACTTGTGGTCGCTTGACCAAATTAGGATTATATAATATGTGTGTATGTATACATACATACATTACAAGAGGGAATGTTTTTTCCAACCCATTTTGGTATTTTAACCTCATATTAGGATGTGCAAATATTGATATTTGCATGGTGTATCTATATTTACACACACACACACACACACACACACACACAATATATATATATATATATATATATATATATATATATATATATATATATATATATATATATATATATATATTGTGTGTGTGTGTGTGTGTGTACATATAGATACACCATGAAAATCTCAATATTTTCACATCCTAATATGAGGTTAAAATATCAAAATGGGTGGGGAAAAATATGCCCTCATGTAATGTATGTATGTATATATACATACATATTATATAATCCTAATTTGGTCAAGTGACCACAATTACTATACACACACACACACACACACACACACACACACACACACACACACACACACACACACACACACACACACACACACACACACACACACAAAACAAGGGGGAGAGAGAGAGATGTATGGTTTCACATGGATTTAATACTTGTCTATTTTATCTTTAATGAGTGGGGCATTTAATTTCCCCCATTTATTGATCTTCATAATCCATAATGTTAAATCATGCCATTGAATTTTTCCATGATGTTATCTAATTTATGTGTTTATAATTGGACATATTACTTGTATATATTACCTTAAAAATTTACATGATGATATATTATGATGTTTAAATATTATTTATAAAAAATTTACAAATATTTTAAATGATATAATATTATGATGGTTTCATGCATGTGATTTTATTAATTTTTAATTATTTTCAAAGATTCAACTATATTATTAAAAATCATGATGAGTTTAACTATTTTTTTTGAGATGAGTGATCATAGGAGCAGGTTTTACAATCCCTCATCTCAAATGGGAGCACATATCTATAATATATATTTTTAAATATTTTTAGATTAATAAAATAAACTTTATAAAATGTATTAAGATAACATGAGTGGACTCATATCCCCAAAAGTGGTAAAATTATCTAATTCTATGATCAAGGAGTGGATTGTGCTACTATAATTTAATAAGTGATAGATATGTCTAGGCCTTATCTAAAACATTGTAATTGCAATAATAAGAACAATTTTTTTTTCAAAATGGAAGAAGCATTAGTTTTTTCTTACCTTAATTTATATTAATATTAATTATTTAAATCAATTAAGACATAAATTATTAAATTCACTATAGGAATGCATTATGCATATACAAGATCTAGAATATAATTAATAGGCAAAGCATAGAATAAACACGTCAACACATGACACAAGAATTATCATGGGAAAAATTCAAAGAGGTAAAATCCCCACCAATGTGGTATTCATTACTATGATAAACAAAATCACCCTAATATAGACTTCTCCTTCTCACTTCTTCACATAATGATTCATAAAACTTGGATGTTGAATAATTTTGAATATGATAAAAGTTTCATATTTGAGAGATGATTTTACAATAAGGTAAGACCCTATTTATAGTTAAATGTCAAGGGAGGTTACTATTATAAAAATAATGGGTCCATCCATCCTAATAAATCTATTTAATTTAGAGTTTTGTAATTCATTAAATAATTATAGCTTTATTATTTATTTTTATGAGGTTTTCACCTTGTATTAATAAATAATATATTATTATTTAAAAACTTTACCAAAGCTAATGGATAATAAGCTCACTTAAGATTAAATGATCTAACACTCTCCTTTAATTCTAAGTCAAGATAAATATCATAATCACCTTAAAAAGTAATTATATTATGTGCACAAATGAAGGATTTAAAAATATTCATCATGCCAAAAATAACCTTTTGAAACAAAACTAATTATAATACATAAACTACTCAAAGGTAAGTTTAGTATAACATTATTGTGAAAATATATCTCATATTTTCTCATGAATAATCACTAAGAAAATTTTGTGCCTTTTATAACATAAGGATCTCCATTACAAAGTATGTTTTTAATGTATTGGGGTACAAAAGTAAACCATCCACATTAATTTTACTTAAACTACATGACTTCCACATGAATTTTACAATGCTTTACAATTGATAATAAGTATATATAAGAAGAAAATATACATGGATGTTTAGGAAGCATCATTATCATGCACACTTCCTCTCAATGGCAAGTCTAAGAGGTTGAATATTGCACAAAAACTAAAAAAAACTTGGTATCACCAAGTGGTTTTATGAATATATTTTCCACTTGTTCATCTATAGGATATAACTACAAATATATATATATATATATATATTTAGAACTTTATCTTAGATAAAATGCACATGAACTTTAATATATTTAGATCTTTGGTGTTGCACAATATTTTTTTCCATAGCTATACAACTTTGGTTATCACAATGAAATATGGTACTATGAGAAACATCTAAATGAAGTTCTCCCAAAAAGATTCATAACCACATTGTTTATTTGGCATATTCTATAGCATTTTTGTACTATATTTCAGTAAAAGAGATGGAGATATTAGGTTGTTTTTTATTTATATAATTGATAGCACCTACACCAAACTTAATCACATATCCAAAAGTAGATTTATAATCTATAGTATCACCAGCATGGTCAACACCATAATAACCATATAATTTAACACTATCAATGGAAGAATAAAATAAATGAAAATTAATTAATATTTGGACATAATTAATAATATTTTTAGTTAATTCCAATGATCCAAATATAGATCTTGTATAAATCTAGAAACAACACAAACAATATATGAAATATCTAGCCTAATAATGGTTAGATAAATCAAACTACCAACAAGTTATCTATACAAACTAGTGTTAGCATTATCACATGAAAGTTTTGGATGAAATTTAATACCAAATTTAGTATGATTATAAGTAGATCTATAAACAAACATTTTAAATTTAATAATAAGATTATGTGCATACAAAGATTGTGATACAATAATTAAATTTTTATCTAAAAATATAATCATTCCTAAAAAATTATGTAGACTACCTACATCAGTCATTTGAAATATTTGGCTTAGTTTATCCTTATATTTATGAATTAAATTAGTTATATTGCAAGTAATCAAAAGATCATAAACATATGAGATAATTAATATTAAATGACCATATTAAACTTTAATAAAGAGATAATTATTAAAGTATCAATTAGAGAAACCCAATTATTTTAAAAAATAAGTAATTTTACAATACAAAGCTTGAGGAGATTGTTTTAGACCATACAAATATTTCTTTAACTTGCACACATAATGTTCTCTATTAGAATTAATTAAACCTTTAGGTTCAGTCATGTAAATTTATTATTCTAAATCACCATTTAGAAAATAACTCTTTACATCCATTTGGTTGATAACCAAACCCTTTTGGGTTTTAAGATTAGTAAATAATATAAAATTACTCATTTTTTATATAGGACCAAAGGTTTCAACATAGTCAATACCAAGTTTTTGAGTAAACCTGTGAGCAACTAATATAGATTCAAAATTTTCAATTTTATCAATTGAATTATATGTAATCTTATAAATCCACTTATAACTAACAATATGTCTTTTTAGCAGAGGTGGGACAAGATTATAAATTTGATTATTAATTAAGGCATTAAACTTAGCTTGCATAAAAACTTTCCATTTATCATTCTAAATGGATTCCTCAAAACATTGAGGTTCACATTCATACATAGTCATTAAAGCATGATAAGAATATTGAATTCTAATTAATTTATTAAGGTTATCAACATTACAATATTGGATTAGGTATTCTCCTAATTTAAGTATTTTATTTTGAACATGAAACTCAAGGGATTCCTTAGACTCTAGCTTATCTAAATATGGATCAACTTCCTATAGGACATTTGTTTCTTCATAAGGAGAAATAGGAGAGTCATGTTCATCAAAAGATGAACATTGAGTAGGTTAACCAAAGGGCTAAAAAAAAGTTTTTTCAAGAATAATAAAATTATTATTCTCAATGGTATAATTTTTATATAGATCATATACTCTTAAAACTTTTGTATTACCTCCATAACCTATAAAAATGCAAGAATAAGAAGTGGGAACAAGCTTATTTATTTTAACTTTAGGAACAAAGATATAAATAAGAATACAAAAGATCCTAAGATGAACCACAATAGGTTTATTTTTAGACCAAATTTATAAATCAGTAGAAAGATACAAATATTTAAGTATGACTCTATTTTGAATATGCATAACAATATTGACGGTTTTGACCCATTAAAATTTAGGAACATTTGCAGATTGTAAAAATATTCTATCCATTTATATAATGGTGCATTTTTTCCTTTCAACTATACTATTTTGCTAAGGGTAATTGGGAGTTGTTATTTCTTTTTGAATACCACAACTAATACAAAAATAATCAAACTCTTTCTTAATGTATTGACCACTATTATCAGATCTTGATATCTTAATAATAGAAACACTAGAAGCATTTTAAATAATAGTTTCATATTCCTTAAATTTATAAAACACTTTATATTTCTTTTTAATGAAATATGACCAGATCATTTTAGTATAATAACTATAAAAACAATAACATATAAAGACAATTAATAAATATAACTTCAATATGTCCTACAACCTCATTATAAATTAATTCTAAGGGATGTGAGAAATTTTCGTCATGATTCTTGTAAAAGGGGTTAGTATGTTGCATACCATATAAATAACCCTCCCAAGTTTCAAGATGACAAGATATAGAAGGAAGTCCAACAAAAATATTTTAAGTAGACATATCATGTAAACTTCTAAAATTAACATGTCCTAATCTTTCATTTCATAATTGAGATTCATTATTACTATGATGTAAAATAAAACATGCAAAAGAAGAAGAGAAAATGTATAAACAATTCATTTGAATCCCTTCAATATTTATATACCCAATTAAATCTCTAATGGACTAACTATCTCTAAGTAATGTTATAATGAAATTATCATTAATATGTTATGAATACGATAACAAGTTATTTTTAAGCTTAGGTACATAAAAAATATTATTTATAACATTATTTGAAAAATTTGCCTTTCTTTACTTAATTAATTATAAAAAAGAATTATCTCCTAAGTAAATATTTTCAGAGATATCTATAAATTCACATCAAATATTAGATAATAAATTCATATGGTGTGATTCAACATTATCTAAAATACACTTATTTTTATTTGAAGCAAGTAAAATAACATATAAAATAATAACATTTAAATTTTGATATTGATTGTTATTCTAATTGAGGTTTTGATTATTATGTTTGTTTTGATTAGACTTTTTCCTTTAGTTATTTTTAAAATCTTGATTGTTAATTCTATCCTTTTTTTTTTATAGGTTTCCCTTTTATGAAAAAATTTACCATGCAAATTATAATTCCTTTAAACTTAGGTTTATTATTTTTATTACCAGATCTCTTATTCCCATTTTTTCCACTAGCATAATTATGGTTAGGTTTCTAGTTTTTATTATTCATGGAACCCTGGTTGAGAGCAAGAAGTGCCTGAGTGGCATTATATTTAGAATCAAAGTTAGACATCACTTTTTCTTATTGAATAATAAGGGAAGATAAGGTAATGAGGTTTAGGATATCTTACTCTATTTGGTAGTTAAAGCTTTGAATTGAAACAAAATTTTAAAAAAATCATGAATGTTTACTTGAATATTAAAATAAATAAATTGATCTTGAATCAAATTATAGTAACTATCATCTAACTAAATTTTAATATTATTAATTTTAACAAGAAAATTAACAACCTTTTCATCCCCTTTAATAGGTGTAATTAAAAATTCAAGAATCAATTTAATAATCTTTGAGAGATAGTTTCCCTCATACATGGACTCAAGAAGTTTCCAAGCATAACAAGGAGACTCTTTATTTCTGATATGGAGTAGGAATTCATCATTCACACTCTACAAGATAATGTTCATGGCTTCTTACTATTTATGTTGAAACACATTTGAAACCCTAGGTGTCACATGTCATCTTGATGAGGTTTTTCAGCCCAAATGATAATGTTCCATATATTTTAGACCATAAATTTTAATTTAATGTGAATTTTCCATATTTTATAGTTATATATATAAAGCATTTGTGATTTATCCAAAACAAAGATAGGCAAAGTCATAGCTTTCCTTTAAGAATGATAGTAAAAATGCTTAAAATGGACCCTTTTTAATGTGAATTTAATTTTATTTGGTAGTAAACACATATTAAAAGTGTAAACACAATAATTGTTTAATTTAATTCTATACAAAGTAATAAAACTATGAAAGGTTATGGAAAAAATAAGGTATCACAAGTGTCATAAAAATACATTAATGTAAGAATAATTTTAAAAATAATCTTTTTAATGTTTTTTATACTATTTTTTAAATTTAAATTAAATCAAAAATTTATGTCCAATTAATAATCTAATTATATGTAAAATAATGCAAATATTTGAAATAAGATTTCACTAAATTAGGTGTCGAAAGAGTCGCACTTAAAACAACCACCTAGACACTATTATTAAAAAAGTTGTAAATTTAATAATATAATTTTTTTTTAAAAAAAAAATGGGCCATGTCGATGTGTCTATAAGATGACAAAACCTAGGAATTGACTTATTACATGACTATGTTTGACAAAACATTCACTAGGTTAAATGTCAAAATACGGTCGATAGGTCAACCAGGGTTTTGAATTCATGAGAGGCTGGCATATAAATCAAAAAATAGATTTAAAATTAAACTAAATTTGACTAAATTTAAAAATAAAAATTTTATTTTGGAGGTTTTAAACACACGACCTCATAAATTACAAGCTTTTAGCAAAATAATAACCTCCAACTCATCTAGAAGCTTACTTGAGATTTAATATGCATTAATTGATATATGAACTATATTTTTTGATTTTTTTAATAAAAAAGGGATAAATAAATATAAGCATGTAAATTTAAAAAGTGAAAAAATAAATATTTTTTTAACGTTTTGGTATGTTTTTATCTCCCAAGGTGGGACCCAAGGGTTGGAAAAGATGATTTAATAAATGTTTTATTTTTTAAATACTTTTTCTAAAACTATATCAAATTAAACTTACATATATGAAAGATTCAATAAAAATGACACTCTAGATGTAACAAATGATGTGTTAGAAGCTTATCTGGGTCACCAAAAGTCATGAAAATTAGGGAAGCTTCATGAATTTTTATCTAAATTAGGATGTTTCAAAATTGAGTTTTAATGCAAAAAATCTCATTTTTCAATCCCCTAGGTTGAATTATGGTGCTAGGTGGCTAAAAAAAATAACCAAAATCATGAACAGGCTACCAAATAAATTAAAACTTTGTGAATCTCCTTGATTTTAACTTTTGATGCTAAAAACACCTTCAAAAATAATTTTTGTATCCAAAAAACTAATTTTTCAACTGACTAGGCCATACAAGAGCACCATAAGTGAGAGAAAAACCTAAGAAATTGAATGGCAATGTTTACTAGCACTACAAGTGATTTTAGTATGCTTAAAAACTCATGATCAAACCACTTAAGGTAATAAACAAGATAAATAAAGATATAAGTTGTATGCAATCAAAAATGCATCATGTCTATAAATCAATCCTAGCTCAAAGAAGATAGAGCATACCTACACTTCTGATTGGGAATACTTTTGTTAAGCGAGAACATGACTAATATATGGATCCAATAGACCCAATTAGGGGATCACTTATCATAATACATCATGATATGAAGGTTTATAAAGATTAAAGTCTAACATAATCATGCAAAAACCCTAAAAGAGTCATAGGTTTTGATATTCACTCTATTCTAATAAATAAGAAAGTAAATCTAATCTAGTGCACACCAGAGCTTATGGCACAAAGTGTGGGTTAAAAACAAAACAAACTAAAATAAACATGCATAGAAGATATATACTCATGTCAATGTATATAAAATCCTAATGCATGAAAGAGAAGCACAACTACATTATCTATCTACTCTTAAAAAGGAGAAATAAAGTTAAGAATACTTACCTTGAAGATAAACCCATCAAGCCTCAATCTCTCCCTTGGCCAAGGTGTTTTGTAAGAGACTATTGTGGTATGTAGGGATAACCAAGACAAATCATCTCTAGGATACATAACTTATCTATGCATCTAAAAGACTTATCCATAAGACAATATCTATATCTTTAAATAAAGTATGGAACCCTAAGCTTTATTCTTCAAGTAGATTGGTCAATAATTATATGTTCATTCACACTTATTCTTATTCTCAAATGGTTGTAAATGAACTTGTATACATAAGTGGATCTTACCTTAAATATTTTTGAATATGTCAACTATATAGGGTTGACATAGTTGACCTTGTCTGTTTTTGAGAGATAAATCATTAGGTACTAAGCTAGGTCAGCTGAAGGACTAACAAAACTCTAAGTAAAAAATAGCCCTAAATAGTACAAGGTTGACCTTGTATAATAATCAAAGATTGAAAATTGTAAAGGGTCAACCTATTACAATCAATGATGAAAGGGGATTAAGGAAATAAAAAAGAGGATAATGATATTAAAAATGTTTAGAATGGGTATAATAGAAAATAATAAGCCTAGGGTAAATGGTTTTAGGAGACAAATGTGTAGATGGCAAGTGGCCAAAGGGACAATAATATTATGAAGCACCAATGATCTACCTACCCCTTTCCCAATGCACCCCTTAAGGCATTCACTTAGAATGATTAAGAATCGATGAGTTTTTTCAAGATATAAAGTGTCATCAAGTGATAAAATTTTGAAAATATTATGTATATACATATGCCCCACTCGAATCTCATCATGTGTCATATAAATACAACACATGATGGTGTTTCAAGAATAGAACATGATAACACACAATGTTGATGCTAAGTAAAGTGTATTAAGAAAAAAATGAGTTAAATTAAAGGACATAATTTAAAAATACATACCTCTAATTACCTTATTATTGTACATAAATAAGTAGACTACAAGAGATGTGAAGGTGTCTAATATGAAGAACACTAGGCAAACCTATAGAAGTTAGTGCAAAAAAAAGCCATTTTTTTTTAATATAAGAATATGATAGTGTAAAATATTATCTATGTCATCATGAATCCAACACTTTTTATGGTTTTAAAAATGGATGAGTAGAAACAAATATATAGATAAAACAAGGAATTGACTGGAAAATAATTGAAAGATTTGAATTTTTAAAAGGTGATTTTAAATAGGGGGAAAGAGAAGTCATTTGGTTATTTTGACTTGTGAAGGAGAGAAAAATATCTCTAGAGACAAAATGAGCTAAGATGTTGAGAAGACACCAAACTAGATGAGGGGTAACTCTAGGAGTACCAATGGGTGTACTATAGGTATGCAACTATGAATCTTGAGCTAGTTTTGAAGTATTTTAATGAATTAACTATATTTTTAGGAAAAAATAATTTTTAGCATTTTTAGATTTCAAAATTAAGCAAAATTATATCTAATAGGTAGGAAAAATCAAGATGATAAATGGGTTTGAAGGAATTAGGGAGAAAACTACCAAAAGACACCTTTTTAGTTTAATGCAAAGGATCAACAGGGAAAAACAACTGGGTTGACTCTATTGACCCAATAGACTAAAAATGAGGAAAATACACACTACTAACCTAGTAGGTATGTGTTGAACCTGTATGTTTTATAGACTATCAACCTTTTACAGTTTTTCTAATTGATCTAAAAAGTCTAGAATGATAATGTAGTACTAGGGAAGGGAAAAGAAGAGGGTTGGCTTAGTTTTTTAAGTTAACTAGGTCAAAAATAGGAAAATTTTGGTCAGACTAGGTTGACCACAAAACCAAATGGTACAAAAATATCTATAAATTTTTGAAAGAGGGCTACAATGGCTCGAAATGAATAAGGGGAAAAATGGCCAAGCAAACTAAAAATAGGTAAAAATGAATGAATTTAAAGTAATTTATGCTTGTTTTTTATTAAAATTATAAAAAGAATGTATTTTGATGATACATGACATAGAGGATCTAATACATATTTTATTATTTATCAATTATATGGATGACCTATATTTTGGTAATTGGTAGATGTATCATGGTTACCAAATCTACTAGAGTGTTTGATGATTGGAGATAGAGCTAGACTAGTAAATGTAGGCCTAGGATGGATAGCTGATAGGTGCAAGATTCCCTTTAGTGTTGATCTATTAGTCATGTTCATAGGATGTTGGGAATTATTGACTAACACCTTCAAATAGGAGGTAGATGGGGATGTGGTAGAGGTATCTATCACTCTAGAGTATGTACATGCCATACTAGGGCTACTAATACTAGGAGTACTAATGACTATAGGTATACTAGACAACATGGAGGAGAGGAGAGCCTTAGCCATGTGGGATACAAGATTAGACACAATATTAGTAGGCATAAGAGTTAAAATTATTATCATATATACATCACAAATTCTAGATATCTAGAAATCTATGATATGGCTTGAGACATAATAAGTGCTATATCACAAGTCAGATGGTAAGGTACCATTATTCATGGTAGCCTTTAGTAGGATGATCTTAGAGGAGGGATTACTATATGATATCAAATCTATCATTTGATTCAAAATCATACATGATATGTATGAGGTGTTGATTAAAGGGTATTATTCTATAGGATAATCATATTATTGATGGCTTAATATATGAGAGGTTTCCCATGTATCAATTAGTTAGGTTTCCCCATGCAGTCAATGATAAGTCACCTAAAATATAGAGATAGAGAGAGTACCAGGTAGCATGGGCCATGCCCCATGTACCAATGATTTAAATGGTGAGATACACATAAATAATTTGGTAACCATATGGGCACATAGTGATTACATGGCCAATTTGGGACACAATTGCACTAGCTCCAATGAGGATAGAGGTGGTCAAACACAATACCTGGTGGAGAGCAACACATCCAGTGGTATGGGTACCAATATAGATGGTATTATCTCATCTAGTATCACTGATATTAATGCCTAAGTAGTGGGCTTGGCATGTGAGAGATTCATGGGGAAGGAGGAGACTAAAGCTACCAGTGATGAGGCCAACACTCAAACCATGTCATGAGTGACCATGGACTAGGCAAGATGATAAGGAGTAGAGTAGGAGGAGAGGGATGAGGAGGAATTGGTACTAGAGATACGACCACCATATCCACAATGAGATGATTAGTGACCATCGAGGACATGGCATCGATGGAAGTAAGAGGATTAGGAGAGAGTGAAGACTATCACCATCTTGATGACCCAATAAGTGAGCTAGAGGAGAGCTAGATGTTACAGAGGCCACTTAAGTATAGGTTAAGGTGGATGTGAGCCATGATAGATAGATTTATAATAAAGAGGTGACCTAGAGAGTAGGTGCTACAAATACATTCATATAGAGAGACTATGTTAAGCGGTTGCATGGATGGTGAGGCCATAGTGTGCAAGACACAAAAAGTTAATAAAGATGATTAAATTATTGTTTAAGTTTTTATTTTTTAATGGAGAATAGAGATAGATAGATATTATGAGATATAATATTGATCTAATATCTATTTGGGTGTTATTTTGTAGGTGTACCTAAGGATGAGGAGGAGATATGGGGGCATGGTAGGGCCTAATAGAGGGGAGAGTTTCACATCTACCTATAGTGATGCAAATGACATAGCTACATATAATGACCCTAACCCAATTGGCACAGTGACATGCACAAGTAGCACACCATAAGTACAAGTAGAAGGACTGAGATCTTATATGGCCTCTTTACAATGTATTATTCAAATGATTTAGATTGAGGACTTAATAGGTAGCATGGCTCAGCCATGAGATAGATAGGATGGATCCTAGCCATAGAGCTAGAGAATTGTATATGGTTGTACTTGTATCAAGAACTCATGATATATATATATATATATATATATATATATATATATATATATATATGATGTATCATTTTGGCATATTGATGTTGATTTTGTATGTTTTTGTTATCATGGTTTTATGTGTGGATGATCTAGATATATTTATTTATAGCACATGTATTTATCTTTTGTTGTATATGTTATAGGAAATTTATGAGATGTGGTTTATTTTTTAGCATTATGTACAACACATGCATGGGTAAAAAGAATTGGTAAAATATAATCAATAAAAAATGTACTACACACTATTTCAAGTTGGGAAATGTGTAATAACAAGAAAATGACTAAGTATAAAGAACCAATGGATGGTAAAATAAGATGGTAGAAAAATAAATTTGTTTTTAAACCGAAGTGAAAGACTTTTGCACCAAATTAAAATAATCAAAATCATACTAAATCACATTGGGAAGTATGAAAATAATTTAATAAAATAGAAGGTATGTAAAAGGGCACAAATGGTATAAAAAATTTAAATTAAGTCAATCAATTATACTAAACTATGTTGGGAAGTATAAGAGAAAAAAATTGGCAAAAGATTGGTCTTAAATTTATTGCACTAATTCAAGCTGGGAAGTATGACAATTTTAAGAAATGGTTGTATTATTAAATACACTCAAAAAATAAGAAGATACAAGTGAAAGAGAAATGAAGTAAGCATAAAAACATATTAAATGCTATAAAACATGTCAATAATGTGTAAATTTATAATCAATCACATCTTATCTCATATTTGACACATGTAATTTATTTGTGACTTGGATTATTGGAAAATTTTATGAGGAATGTCAAGTCCTATCCATGGTCTTATACTGAAACTTCATAAAGAGAACACCACTAGGGTGGAAAAATTAAGAAAAATTAGGTAATAAAATATGTGGGTAATAGAAAGGAAAAAGGTGGTAATTTGTGAGGAACACTGAGTCCTATCTGTGGTCTTACAAATCAACTCACAAATGATATACCAAGGGGAGTGATTAGTAGATAAAACAATATTTATAAAGATTAAATATGAGGGATATAGGGAATGAAAAAGGGAGTGTAAAAAGCATAATTTAGACATATTATGAGAAGACCTTAGGAGATAAGAGGCATACTAAGGACATGAGAAGATGCTAAGTGACTAGTGACCATCGATGTATAAAGGAAACTGGTTTGCTATAGACATAAATATTTTTAGGAATATAAGCATGCTACTAAGATCAATTCATGAATGCATATTGGTAAAATAAAAGGTAAAATGGACCTACCTTCTCATGATGTGTTCCTTGTTCTTCAAAAATTGTCACTTCTAATGAAATGAAAAAACCCTAACTTTCCATCTTCAATGTGACCTTGGATAAAAATGGGTTAGTGGTCACACAGTGTTTAGCTAATCTAAAATAAATCCAATTTTAAAGGGCACTACCTACAAATCCAATACTCCAAAAGGGGATCAAACTCATGTAATTCATTCCTACATATTAGCTTGTGTGTGAATCATGTAATATGTGTAAAATAAGTATGATAATGACCTAGTTTGTAACATAGAAAATATGACCTTATTACTAATTTTTTAATATTTTTTACATATTTCTAGACTATTCCTTTGAATTATATTAGAATAGAGAAGAATAGGAAAAATTTTGGTAACTTGAGTGCTTTTTGAGTGATCTTTTGGTATGATTTCTAGGTGAAGAATGAATGAGGGTTGATATTATAAATATACCAATACAATCAGGAGATAACTTGTATCAAATCACTTAGGCCAACCATTTTAATAAGTTTTATTTGAAAATTAGATGAATTTAGGGAATTGGACACTTGTGTCGAGGTAAGACAGTAAGTCAATGCTAGTGTCTATCCTAGTTATTAGTGTTCAAAGATCAAGAAAGGAGGCATAGGCTCAAAACTTGTAGAAGTATAAGATAAGTACATTCTAAGAATTTTGGTTAATATGGGATGTCTCTATCATAAATATAATATTGAAAACTAAAACATAGGCCAAGGGGCATAAGATAAAGTAGATGTGAGGCTTACAAAAATAAGGCATGTGTAGAGCTATGAGGAAAAATCAAGGTCTGATTTTACCAGTGTACAAGACTAAGGTGATACATAATCACAAAATATCATCTACAAAATTTTGATTTCCATTATGTTTTGATTAAGATTATTATATATAGTGACCAAGTTGATAATCTTGTCATCTGTAAGATATTATATCTTATGTCTTAATTTGAAATATAATTTCATTAAGCACCCCATTATTTGATGATAATCACAATATGCATTTTATTCATAGTTCCTTGGTGTAGGCTTGTTTAGATTAGGATTATATGGAGGAATAAGAGAAATAAGGTAATAATCAAGTAATTTATTTATTAATACATGATGAGGAGATGATAATATTGAAAACTACCTATTAGATGGGGCTATCAATTATATTTTTTTAGGTTACAACCTATATTGATTTTAATCTTCACCGCATTATTTTTATCACTTGGTTTGACCTTATAGCTTAGTCTGCATTGAATATTAATTATTGAAGGAGTTGAAAAGGTGGATGTATATTTGTGTTTGTTTAGATATATTAGCTTGACTTATCTATCCCTCTGTATAAGGCATAATTCTTAAAATGATTTTAATATCTTAATTATTATCAATTCATGTAACAGTGCTAGCAAAAATTTATTTAAATATGTTATAATTAATTTTCATCCATAACATTGGTCATATTTTCTATCATAGTCTTGTATAAAAGTACATAATTACTGATTAGTTTATTAAAACCTTGATTGAGCTTATAAATTTGTGTAGGATAAATTCTCATCAATGCTGATGTTAGAAAAAATAATGACTAAGTGGTTATTATTAACCCTTGGCTTACATTGGTAAGTAATTAAATAAATAATAATATATTATTTATTTACTTGAGGTGTAAACTTCAAGAAAATAAATAACTTATTATAGTTATTTAATATTTACTAAATGTTTATTAATTGAATTTATTAGGGTTGATGGACCCGTTATTTTCATAACGGTCACATCCCCTCATGAATCATTATAAATAGAGTTTTACCCCTATTGTAAAATATATATTGAACGTAAAAAAAATATTCAAGTCTTCTTGTGTGTGGCAAATACTTGTTTGAGATAAGCTTTTGAAGAATTTATCTGAGGAGTGAGATGAAGAAGATTTGATGTATTGGGGTTATTATTGTTTCTCAATATTGAATATCACTTTTCTAGGTTTTTTATTTCTTTGAGGTTTTCCCCGGGTAAATACCTGTGTAGTGTTTATTGATCTAGGCTCATTATATATTATTCTTTGCTCATTAAATCTCTTCTAGATCTATAGTTATTACATTCATATATATTTTATCATGCTAGCAGAGCCACTAGAGAGGATTTTGATTAGAAAGAATATAGAATATTAAATTTATATTTTAATTTATTCAAATCCTAGGTATTTGGATGCCATTGTATGGCCTATGCACTTTAAAAAATTGAAAATCAGGTTTTTGTACATCATATTACATTCTAAAAGTTTTATTCATTTTGTTTTGTAAAGATAAGGACCCGTCTAATTATTCAAGGCCTGAAAAGCTTTGGATCGGCCTATTAAAATGATGTTATCCTCTATTAACGTACCTGTATGGCTTGGGAGGTTGGAAAATATTATTTTTGGCACCAAATTTTTTTCTAGAAGGCTTATTAGCATTATGGGAGGATTTCAGGAAGGTTTGCAAATTTTGAAGGCTTGAGAAGGTCTATATCTCCCTCAAGTTTTTTTTCTCTCCTCTAGACCTGTGTCATTTCCATCTACAAGAAATATTAGGGTAATTATAAATTTCTTTCAAATATTTAAAAAATAATTTATTTTTTAATTTTGCAAATTTTATTTACCTTTTATTAAATTATTTCACCAAAAAAGTTAAAAAATAAGTAACTTGTTTTTAATTTTATTTACATGCATGATAAATAAATATTTATTTAAAAAAAATTGGACAAAAATAATTAAATATAATATTTTTCGTGTGAACGTTTGAATCCACTCTTAGATAAGTTGGTGATTATAATTTTTTTGGTAAAAACATGTAAAATATAAGTCTAGTGTTCAATTATCACTAGAATTTTTTTATTTTTATCTTCTTGTTGACTTTAGTTAAAATTAATTACAAATCAATTTAATTTTAATTATATTTCTTGGATTGTGTGCCTTCACTTTCATGTGAAAACCCCCTGATCTATCGACTAGTCCTTTTGACACTTGATCTAGTCTAAACCTAGGCAAGTATAGTCATCTAACCGATCGATCTTAATGTTTTGACATGTTTTGGACTCATTGGAGTGGTCCATTTTTTATTTTGAATACTTATATTATTTTTGTACACTTTTTTTAATAATTGTGCCTAGGTGGTCATTGTGAGTACGACTCTTTCAACACCTAGAATTATGCAACTTTATTTCATTTTTTTCTTTGGTTAGCATATAGATTATCTATCTAAATATGTTTTCATGCTCAATTCACTTTATTTTATAAATATTTCCAAAAAAATCATTGTAAAAGGCTAAATCATAAAATTGTTCTTATTTTTAGTGTATTTTGTGACACTTGCTACACCTTGCTTTGTCACAAATTTGTGAAAATTTATTTCTTTATCAAGCTTTAATTTTAAAAAAAAGTGTGTATTTAATTTTTTAAATTTGTTTTAATTATAAATATTTTTAAATTCACACTTAAAAGGTTATTTCTTAAACATTTGGATATTGTTGTGTTTAAAGGGAAGTCATGGCTTCACCTCATTTTTCCTTACAAAAATCTTAAATGGTTTATGAAAATAATTATAAGATTTGGAAAATTCAAGTTAAATCTGAATTCATGGCTTGTAAATTATATAATATTTTCATTGGGACTAAGAAAGCCCTGTCTAGATGACATGTGACCCTTGAGCTTACCAATGCATTTTAATAGAAATCATAGAAAGCTATATCCATTATCTTACAGAGTGTTAAGTATGAATTCATTATCCACATTTATAATCATGAATATCCTTGTAAATCTTGTAAAATTATTGAATGCATGCATGAGGGCACTTATCTCTCAAATATAATTAAGTTAATCCTTAAATTGTTGACAACACCTATGAAGGGTGATGAAAAAGTTATGAATTTTCTAGCTAAAATTTAAAACATTAAAGTTAAATTAGATGGATGTAATCATAATTTTATTCAAGATAAGTTGATTTTTTTATCATTCAGTTAAATATTCATGAAAATTTTATAAATTTCATTTCAATTTTGAATTCTAAGTATCAAACTAAGAAAGGTATCCCTGACCTTACCACCTTGTCTGCTCTTTTGATTTAGGAAAATCAAGCTATGACAAATTTTTATTCTAAGGATAATGTTACTTAAGAACTTCTCACTCATAATAATGTTTTTTATAACACTAAAAACCATAAATCTAACCCTAATTTTGCTAAAGGCAAACATAGGAACAAGACATTTGGTAATAAAAATCATACACCTAAATTCAATAGAAATTACAATCTGTGTGGTAAATTTGGTCATAAAAGGGAAACATGTTATAAAAACAAGGATATAATTAATAATCAATCTTATAAAAATTAAAAGGGGAAGAAATATAATCAAAACAAATAGAATAATCAAGACCCTAATCAAAACAATAATCAGGATCAAAATGTTACTACTTTATTTGCTTCAAATAAAAACTAATGGATTTTAGATAGCTATGCATCATAACATATTAAATTCTTATCTTATATTTTGTATGATTCTATAGATATCTATAAAAAGATTTACTTAGGAGATAATTTGTTCTTAGAAGCAACTAAACATGGAAAATCAAAATTTTTAAATGTTGTTATTAATGATGTTTTCTATATACCTAAACTTCAAAAGAATTTTATATCTTATTCTCAACTTACTAATGATAATTTAATTATAACATTTCCTAAATATAGTTGGTCTATTAGAAATCAAGCTGGATTATTGATTGTTGAAGGTGTTTAAGAGAATTATTTATATATCTTCTCTCTTTCTGCATGTATGCTTTCATCGCATAATAAAAATGAATCTCAATTATGACATGAAAAATTAGGACATGTTAATTTTAGAAGTTTATATGATATATTTGAAAATAATATTATTATTCTAATTCCTTCTATCCCTTCTCATCAAGAAACTTGTGAGGGTTTCTTATGTGGTAAGTAACATACTAACCCCTTTCACAATAATCATGATGTGAATTCCTCACATCCTTTATAATTAATTCAGATTGATGTTATAGGTCCTTTGAAATTTACTTCTCTTAGTGATTCATTATATACTGTTAAATCTATTGATGACTATTCTAGAATGATCTAGTCTTATTTCATTAAAAATAAATCTGATGCTTTTTCTAAGTTTAAATAATTTAAAGCTTATGTTTAAAATGCATATAATTTGTCTATTAAGAGATTAAGAATTGATAATGGTGGTGAATATGTTATTAAAGATTTTTATCCATTTTTCATTAGTTATGGTATTCAAAGGGAACTAAAAACTCCCTATTCCCCTCAACAAAATGGTATTGTTGAAAGGAAAAACTACACCATCATAAAAATGTCTAGAATAATATTACAATCTATAAATGTTCTTAAGTTCTTATGGGCCAAAGCCATGAACATTATTATTCATATTCTGAATAGAGTCCCTACCAAAGCCTTGCATCTTTCTACTCCTTTACAAATGTGGATTAAGAAGAAACCCAATGTGTCTCATCTTAAGATTTTTGGTAGTACTGATTCTATTTTTGTCCCTAAAATTAAAAGAAAGAAGCTCAAACCCACTTCGTATTCTTATATTTTTGTAGGATATGGAGGTAAGACAAAAGGTTTAAGAGTGTATGATCCCTCTAAATGTCAGCTCATTAAGAATAGGAATGTTTTTATTCTTGAAAAATCCTTTTGTGATCCCTCTATGGATCCTCCTTAGTGTTATTTTGTTGATGAACCCAACTCTCATATTTCTCTTTATGATGAAATAGATTTCCTTAATAATGTTGATCTAGTTTTGGATAACTTAGAGTTTAAAGAGCCCCCTGAGTTTCATGTCTAATCTAAAAGACCTAAATGGGTAGAATATCTAATTCAATATTCTAATGTTGATAACTTTAATAAATTAACTAGATTTGAAAATTCTTATCATGCTTTAATGACAATGTATGAAATTGAACCTCAATTTTTTGAGGAAGGCACCTAAGATGATAGATGGAATGTTCTTATGCAAGTTAAATATAATTCCTTAATTAAAAATTAGACTTGGGACCTTGTCCCTCATCTACCTAACAGGCATATTATTAGTTGTATGTCACTTTATAATATTAAATATAATTCAATTGGTAAAATTGACAAGTTTAAAGCTAGATTAGTTGCTCGTGAGTTTACTCAAAAACCTAGGATTGACTATGTTGAAACTATTGATCCTATAGAAAAAATGAGTACTATTAGACTTCTTATTGCTCTTGTAGCCCAAAATGGTTGGGTTATCCACCAAATGGATGTCAAAAATACATTTCTAAATGGTGATTTATAATAAAAAATATATATGACTCAGCCTAAAGGTTTTTTCACTAATCCTAATAGACAACATTATGCATGCAAGTTACAAAAATATTTGTATGGCTTAAAACAAGTTCCTTGAGCTTGGTATTCTAAAATTACTTTTTTATTTTTAAATAATTTGTTTTTTATAATTTTTATTTAGATAATGATCCCTTTTTTAAAATTAAAAATGATCATTTTAATCAAATTGTATTATATGTTGATGATTTGTTGATTACTGGTGGTCTAACTAGTTTAATTCATAAATATAAGGATAAACTAAATCAAATGTTTGAAATGACTGATTTAAGTGTTATACATAATTTTTTAGGAATAGATATATTTCATGATAAAAATTCAATTATTGTATCATAATCTCAGTATGCACATAATATTCTTATTAAGTTTAACATGGTTGATTGTAAATCTACCACTACTCCTATTGAAGTTGGTGTTAAACTTGATCCTAAACCTACATGTGAAAAAACTACCCCTACTTTGTATAGACAACTTATTGGAAATTTAATTTATCTAACTATTAATAAGCCAGATACTTTCATATGTTATTAGTGTCACTTCTAGATTTATGCAAGATACATATTTAGATCATTATAAATTAGCTAAACGTATCCTTCATTATATCAAAAGAACTATTAATAATAGTTTATTTTATTCTTCCATTGATAATGCTAAATTATATGGTTATTGTGACGCTGACCATGTTGGTGATACTTTAGATTGTAAATATAATTATAGATATGTATTTAAATTTGGTGTTGGTGTTATCACTTAGAGCAACAAGAAGTAACCTATTATCTCTCTATTTTCTATAGAATTTGAGTATAAAAGTGCTATGAAAGATGCTAAAGAAGCCATGTGGATACAAAGGTTATTAGGAGAAATTTATTTGGATGTTTCTCAGAGTATCATCTTTCTTTTTGATAATCAAAGTTGTATAGCTCTGGCAAATAATCCAATGCAACACCAAAGAACTAAACATATTGAAGTTCATGTTCATTTCATTCAAGACAAAGTCCTCAATGGTGATACAAATCTATATTTTTATCCTACAAATGAACAAGTGGTAGATATCTTCAAAAAACCACTTTGTGCTACCAAGTTTTGTTAGTTTCATGTAATGTTAAGCCTCTCAGAGTTTCCATTGAGAAGGAGTGTGTATGAAAGTGTCACTTTCTAACAACCATCTATTTCTTATTCTTCTTTATACTTCTCATTTATAAATAATTGTAAAAACTTTGTGTGGAAATTATTTGATTTAAGTAAACTTCATGTGTAAGTTTTACTTGTGTACCACAATACATTTAAAAGCATAATTTGTAATGGAAGTCCTTATGTCATAAAAGGCTCCAAATATGCTTATTGATTATTCATAAGAAATAGTGAGATGTAATATCACAATCATGCTAGCATAAATTTACTTTTAGGTATTTTATGAATTATAATTCCTTTTGTTTCAGAAGGTGACCTTTGGCATGATGAAGGTTTTTAAATCCTTCAAATTTTACACATAGTATTATTCCTTTATGGTGACTATGGATTTTATCTCCACTTAGCATTAAGGAGAGTATTAGAAAAATTAATGTCTAAGGCATATTTTTAATTGTAGGTGGATTTATAAGATCAAATATAATTTAATTAGTAAAATTGACAAGTTTAAAGATAGATTAGTTACTCGTGGGTTTACTCAAAAACTTGAGATTGACTATGTTGAAACCTTTGCTCCTATAGAAAAAATGAGTACTGTTAGACTTTTTATTGCTCTTTTAGCTTAAAATAATTGGGTTATCCAACAAATGAATGTCAAGAATACTTTTCTAAATGGTGAGTTAGAATAATAAATCTATATGACGTAGCCTAAAGGTTTCACTAATCTTAATAGATAATATTATGTATGCAAGTTAAAAAAATATTTATATGGCTTAAAACAAACTCCTCGAGCTTGATATCCTAAAATTACTTATTTTTCAAAGAATTTGGTTTTATAACTGCTATTTAGATAATGATCTCTTTATTAAAACTGAAAATGGTCATTTGATTTTAATTGTGTTAAATGTTGATGATTTGTTAATTACTAGCAATATAACTAATTTAATTCATAAATATAAGGATAAACAAATTCAAATGTTTGAAATGACTTATTTGGGAATTCTACATCATTTTTTAGGAATGGATATATTTCAAGATAAAAATTTAATTGTTGTATCACAATCTTAGTATTTACATAATCTTCTTGTTAAGTTTAACATGCTTGATTATACATTTACCACTACTCATATTGAACTTGATCCTAAACCTACACGTGAAAAATCTAACCCTAATTTGTATATAAAAATTAATGGAAGTTTAATTTATCTAACCATTACTAGGCCAAATATTTCATATGTTGTTAGCATTTCTTATATATTTATGCAAGATCCATATTTGGATCATTGAAAATTATTTAAACGTATCCTTCATTATATCAAAGGAACTATTGATTATAGTTTATTTTATTCATCTATTGATAATGTTATATTATATGTTATTATGATGCTGACCATGTTGGTGATACTTTATATCACTAATATACTTTTAGATATATTTTTAAGTTTGGGATAGGTGTTATCACTTGGAGCAGTAAGAATAAACTTATTGTCTCTCTCTCTTCTACATAAGTTGAGTACAAAAGTGCTACAAAAGCTTCTAAAGAAGCCATGTGGCTATGAAGGTTATTGAGAGAACTTCATTTAGATGTTTTTCAAAGTACCATTCTTCATTGTGATAATAAAAGTTATATATCTTTGGCAAAAAATTTAGTTTATCACTAAAGAACTAAACATATTGAAGTTCATGCGCATTTCATCCAAGAGAAAGTCCTTAATGGTGATATTAATCTATAGTTTTATCCTACGGATGAACAACTGGAAAATATCTTCACAAAACCACTTGGTCATACCAAGTTTTATTAGTTTCATTCAATGTTAGGCCTCTCAGAGTTTCCATTGAGGGGAAGTATGCATGATAATACCACTTCCTAATGGCTATGTCTTTCTTCTTCTTCTCTATACTTCTTCTCATTCATAAAGCATTGTAAAAACTTTGTGTGGAAGTTATTTGATTTAAGTAAACTTCATGTGGAAGTTTTACTTATGTACCCCCAATACATTTAAAAGCATAATTTGTAATGGAGGTCCTTATGTCATAAAAGGATCCAAATATACTTAGCAATTATGTATGAGAAACAGTGAGATGTAATCTCATAATTATGCTAGCCTAAATTTACTTTCAAGTAGTTTATGGATTATAATTACTTTTGTTTTAAAAGTTGACCTTTGGGATGATGAAGGTTTTTAAACCTTCAAATTTTGCACATAGGATAATTTCTTTATGCTGACTATAGCTTTTATCCCCACTTAGCATTAAAGGGGAGTGTTATAAAAATTAATGTCTAAGTGGTTATTATAAACCCTTGGATTACATTGGTAAGTGATTAAATATATAATAATATATTATTTATTTACTCAAGGTATAAAATTCAAGAAAATAAATAATCTTATTACAGTTATTTAATATTTACCAAATGTTTGTTAATTGTATTTATTGGGGTAGATGGACCCATTTTTTCACAATGGTCAAATCCCCTCGTGAATCATTACAAATAGAGTTTTACCCCTATTTTAAAATATATTTCAAACATAAAAAAAATTCAAGTATTCTTGCATGTCGAAAATACTTGTCTAAGACAAACTTGTGAAGAATTTATCTAAGGAGTGAGTTAAAGAAGATTTGATGTATTGGAGTTATTATTGTTTCTCAATATTGAATATCACTTTGCTATTTTTTTTTACCTCTTTGAGGGTTTTCTAAAATAAATACCTATGTAGTGTTTATTGATTTGGGCTAATTATATATTATGCTGTGCTCATTAAATCTCTTCTAGACTTATAATTATTACATTCATATATATTTTATCATCATGTGAGCTAAAAATCATATGAACTAGATAAGAATTGAACCTAGGACCTTACATTTATTGTTGGAGTGCTCTACCAACTAAACTACTGACCCCTCTATGACTAGCCCATCATTAGTGTCGGTGTGGATTATTTCCAACACCCCTCCTTAAGCCACACTGTAAGTTCTTGTGGCTCCTATCTTGGCTCTGATACCAAATCTGAGCTATAGCCCATATAGACCAGCTAAAACTCAAACCTAGGACCTTATATTTACTACTAGAGTGCTATACCAAGTGAGCTGCTAGCCTCTCTATGGCTAGCCCATCGTTGGTCCGAGTGTGGCTTATTTCCAATAGTTGATGGGTCAAAGAATAATAGTGTGTCCCAATTTTTGGCATTAATATGTCACATACACTTTTAATATCCCATCAAAATATATTGAGTTTTGGTCATTGATATTAATATAACATATGTTTTTTAGCTTATATATACAAATATGTAGTGCATTTACATTTTTCTAATTTTTAAAAATCATTAAATACTTTTTTAGTTATTTTTGAACTATTTTTTAATATTATATTTGTCTTTCCAGTGGGACACAATATTATTATTTAACCTTAGAAAAATGTGCTAATAATTGGTTATCTAAGGGGTTGAATAATATTATAGATTTTAGGGGGGGATAATGTAATCATCTCCATGAATAGTCCTTGAGACTTTAAGGAAATAACTTGATCAATAATTTATCATTATATGCGTAGTCCAAACATGATGCATGGAATGATCTAATGTGTTTCTCACAATCACATTTTCCTTCATCTAATTTGAAATTTGAAGATTAAAATCTTATTAGTAAGGATAGGATGTTATCTCAGGGGATAATTAGTTAGATAACAAGGTGTGAAAATCCACATAATGACTAGCTCTAAATGTACCTTGATATAAAATTCTACTGAAGGGAAGATGTAATAGGCAAGTTTGGTGATGGAACATGTACAGTCATCAAGGGATGAGTAATTATTGCATTTTTAGGAATATTTATGGAAATATGTTAGATTCATCATGTTGTCCCCAATCCTTGGGTGGATGTCACATAGGTCACTAGTGGTGTAGGTGTTTTCATGTTAAAATTCACCTTGTTATGTCTTGAGACATATTTGAACTGACACTATGTAAACACTCCTACGTGTGGGTGACCTATTATAGGAGTGAATCTCTAGAGAATGTCATCTCCTTACCAAACCATAGTGAACCTAATTTAGGATCAAGTTGTAACCCAAAAACCTACACTAACAAAGCCTATCTAAGTAACACTAAGACTCTATTTTTGAAAAAAATAGAATGAATATGAAAAAATGGAAAATGAGGTGATTTACCAATGTTGAGTATCTCCTCTACCTACCTAAAATATCACAATAGCACTAATAAAGTCCTAAATTTTACTCTACATAATCTCCAAGTTGGGTCTCTCAAGCATAAGTGTTTCATATGAAGGTGTTGCCCTATGCTATAACTAGAAAGGATGGCTAAAAGGTATTGAACAAGACATAATTAGAAAAATTACACAGCTAATCACCTATATAACTGACTATAACATAGCATATGACTTGAAAAATAGATTCCAACTTGCACTAAGGTGAAGGGAGATTGACATACACAAGGGAAAATAGTATCTACCACATGTATATATTAACAAAACACTAAATTTAGATAAGATACAAGGTTATACAAGGTAAAAATTAGTATTTATTTAATTTAAAGGCCTTAGACCATCATTAAAAGTCTATACAAAAGTAGATTTTTATTATACCTAATAGAGGGATTTAAAATAAGGCACATCCAGATGTTTTTATAATATGAGACAAAAGAGGAGAAGAAACACTACTAGACTACATAAATATAGCTTTTACATCATAACATATCCTATTCAAGAGATAAAATAAGTTTAAATAGGAACATTCACCTCTTATCAATGCACTAGGCCTACCACTTTGATGGTCTCTAATGGAAGATGGGCACCAGAGAGAAGGCTCCATTTTTTCCTTTAGAGTGCGTGAACATACATGATGTGGTCAATTGGCTGCTCCACTCTTAGAAAACATGACTTTTCTTGTGTTAAATACCTTAACTCACTCATTTCCACCTCTTATGTATGTTTAATGTTTGACTTTGGAGTGATCTTGTACACCTATTTGGAGTTGTGGTTGACTTAGGATAACCATCATTCAACTCCATCAAGGCAATTATATCTCTCTAGGAATATTTTAAAAGCTTTCATCCACATTCATGATCTTTAGTGGCCATTTAATTCACCTATGATCATGTTTTTTAGGATGGATGACTATAATCTAATTGAGATTCATCTTAAAATCCATGTGAGGGTCTCTAGGTGAGGTATAGAAGCTGATGTTTCCCCATATCTACTCATAAGATATATTTGAAAGACCAAGATACATGTACCTCCATGCTTTAAAGTTAATATTGTTTCATCTCCTAACCTAAAACCTTTCTTGAAGAGCCATGAATTTACATCTTTCTATTTGAATGTATTTATAGTGTACCCTAAAACTTGTAATTATCCTTGGAAACATTGTAAATTGGTCATGAGGTTCTTTTCATCCTCAAACATGTTGTGCATGCTTTTACATGAAAGTCTTTGGCTCTAAATGAATTATAAAACTTTATCCCTATGTCTAAAATCTAAATTCCTCATAATGGCCTTGTAAATTAGCTTAGATTCTCTCAACAAGCCCTGAATCCTAGTCATGAGCCTATTGCATATGTCGACAAATTTGTATACAAGCTGATACTCAATTTGAAGTTTGAAGCCATGTATGTTACTTGATGACCAAATTTGACCCTCAAGTAAAATTTGGACCCCTATAGGTAAAAACTTTATTTTTATTCTTTTATGGGTATAATATTATATCATAGGGTGTATTATAATCTATTTGATCTACTTTAATGCCATCTTAGACTTAGTCTTAGTCTAACTAGTCAATATGTCATTTTGAGTCATTTAATAGGCATTTAGGGGTCATAAATGTAAGTGACATGGTTTTGAAGGTGTCCAAGTGTCCTATTTTCCTTTAAAACATCTAAGAAGTTAGATTCCCTATCAAGAATGTCAGTTCATCTAAAACTTGCAAGTTATCTAACTAAAAATTAGAAAATCAACTAAAAAAGGAAGAGTTTAACACTTATATGGCCCATGAGGGAGTTTGAAACATGAGAGAATGTTTTTATATGACTCTTCAGATTCCTTAGACTCATTTCCATGCTTTACATACTCTATAAGTGTCATTTTCAAGATAAAACCATTTTACTCTGCCCTTCTAAACACACAGAAGTGATTACTAGGTTTGTGCTTAGTACAACTAGTTGAGGAGGTTTCAGACAAAATTATTTTGTGAGGATAAATTAAACCTATATATATTAATTTCCATAAAAATATTTTGAATATTGGTCAAATGTGCTTTATGAACGATCTCTAACAATTTGACTATGTTTTTCTACTCACTATTTCATATATCCTATAGGTTTTGATCTTGTATGGATGATTCCATACAATCAAAATATTGGAATGTACTCCATAGGACATATAAATATTTAAATAATCATCTCCATTCTTTTTTTTTTGTTTAAAGGTGCTTTTATGAGTAAATCATTTCAGGTTTACAAATTGGTCTTCTTGAAGACAACATGCAATTTTACATCATTTACAGGATACTCATGTTTTGATAATGGTTAGAAAGGGTTGTGATAGTCTCATTTAAAATGATATAAATTTTATCTTAATCCATCATCTTTAAATATCATTCTTCAAGGTAATTCTCCATGAGGGTGTAGTCATAAACACCATACAATCAACTCTTTACTCACTTTTTCTTGCAATCATATTGAAGCATGCATATGAAACCTATATGGCATGTTCACAGAGGTGTGTTGAAGGTTTTAGTGAATTTTTATATCATTTAAAATCATGAGTTAGTAATTTAAGCTTCCATATGGTAAAATAAAAAGGTACTGTTGTAGTCATGTGCAACATTTGCATACAGTCTACCATTGAAATGTTTACCTATAGGGGCTAAAAAAGGTTTTAAAACATTAAAACATGGTGTGAAAACTTTATTATATATTTTTATATCATCATATATTATCTGATCCCTTTGAAAGAGCATGTATTTTTTCAAAAGGTGAAATTCATGATATCACTGCTCATACCATTTCACACATACTGCCTACATACAACTCAACATGTACCTATAGGTGCCCTCATAAGACTCATCATGTTGAGAAGGAGTTTTAAAGCTGATCTAGGTTCTTGAATATGAAAATATTTTGTGTTTTAATGTTTGATATTTGTCTAAAACTCATTTAATTCCAAACATAATGTACATTATCCACATTCCACCAACTACCTGTACACATTAGAATAACCACCTATAGGTGGTACCACAGAAAGATGAGGAGCCATTTTTGAGTGTTAATATAAGTGGTGACACACTCCTTAAAGTGTTAGTGTGATTTTAACATAACATACCTATTTTATTGTATGGATTGACAAATGGAAGTTGGGAACCATGCTCAAAGGAACAATGACAGTATTTAGGACTCTTTTCCCTATACGTGAAAAATAGATGTTTTGACCTTTTTGTCAAGACCATATAACAAGGTGATAAAAGGATTTGATGAATCTTGGGGATAAAACATTGTATTATTCAAATTTTAGAATTATTTTGTAAAAATTTGGAGTTATTGGATTAGTGGAAGATAGAAGTTAAAGGTCTCCAAGTTACACTTTTTTGCACTGTTTCCAGTCAGTGAAACCTACAAGATTTGAAATTCCAAAGGGACTCTTCACCTAAGGTTATAGTTTTAGACCATTTCCTTCATGGTTGGAAGGCTATATATAGTTTAATGCATCAATTGTGATCTAAGTATGATTTCAAGGGATGATATACAATGTTTTAGGTTCTATAGACACCTACAGGTGTCCCTTCTTTGATCGTGACTTGCCTACAATAGACCTTAACTTATACATCACCCATATCAAGGACTTGGGAATGAAGATATATTTTTGGGCTAGTGTAAGATGGTTTAAAATTCCTGAAATTATTCCAATATGATGTATAACATTTTATAAGGAGAATTTTCACCTAAAATATCATACTTATCTCAACACAGTTGATTGTGTTTGACTGAGACAACAATGAGCTAGGTTTATGGTGTAAGCATTAGAAGTGAATGAGATGATAAAAATGAGTCCAAAAAAGTAAAAAATTAACCTTAATGAATTTATATATGTTATATACATATTTTTCAAATCTTTACCATGCATTTCCACCTACAGGTACAAGCTTTAGAGTAGAACATAGTTTAAATTTATACCCATACTTAACTAGTCAAAGTGTGAAGAGAAGGCATATGATGCTGAAGTGGTGGGAAATCATAAAAAACTTAATAATTAACAAAATATCCTCATGAAACTCTCACAATTTATTTTTAATAGATAAAATACTCATATCAAGCAAGGCACAATCCATATCTTGAAATCCTAAACATTTTACCTTCATAAAAGTCTGCCTTGGATATTGAGGGAGTTTAGAGATAAAATGACCTAATAAAAGACTCAAATTTTGTGAATATGGTATCTATAAATTTTATAATACCCTCAAACTTTCCAAATTTTTTATTAAATAGGGGAAGTACCCTTTATTTTGTCTTAGACAAAGGGTACTTCCCTTTGTATGAGAATCCTATTATTTTAGAATGTAGAGATAAAATGACTTTACAATAAATGATTAAACATTTAAGGGATGATATATAAGCTATAAGAAACATATTAAAAAAATTTAAATCAATCAAAGAAGGAGGAATCTCAATAATGAGGTCTAACTCCTTAAGGTGGTAGTCAGGACTTTTAGGTAGGGTTCTGGCCTAGAGCCCAAATGATATGTCATTTTCATTTATAACTATGGGAAATATTTATAACCTATTAGAACATGTTTTTTGGATCATAATATATGTTTCCAAGCTATTATGATCTAGGTTAGGCAATTTAAAATTAAATTTTGGACTTTAGGACAACTCAGGCTTGTGTAAATGGAGAAAAGAGCTTGATAGGGCATCTTTCAGTACTCATATCTTCTCTAAAGCTTTGCATGGAAATATAAGAAGGTTGGAAGTGTTATAAAGGGTCCTAAACTCTAATTTTGTGAGATTTTTTTCAACTTAAATTTCAAATTAGATCTTATAAATGTCCTAGGAAGTTTATTATAACTTTTTTATATGTTTAAAATATTGTAAAAACAATGTAAATCCAAGAATTACATGTTGGTAACTACCTCCATACATTGAGTGGCAAGATTGTAGGAAGTTATTTGAATATTTAGACATAAAATAATAGAATACATGTTGTAAAAGGAGTGATTTATAGTGTGATGGATTAATATATGGGAGACTATCTCAGCTGACAAAGTATATTAAAAGAAAAAAATCAAGAAAGCTTCCAATGTGGAAGAACTTCGACCCTTGAATTGATTGGTAAATTCTATATCTAAATATTTTATATGTATTGAGATCCATATAGAAATAATAAATTTTGGAGTGAGTTTTTTTTTAATTAATAATAATTATTAATATGTTTTATTTTTTATCCCTTTAAAATAAATGTATTCTTTCTTAGAAATTTCAATGCATTACACAGATTGGTGAAGCTGTGTTTATCATAGTTCAAAGGAAAGAGAACAAATTTCTTAAGAAGGAGATTATTTTTGGTGATTCATAGGATGGAATTATATTTAAAATTTACATTTTATGATATTAATCCTCCAATAATGTTTAAATTATTCTCTTAGCTTAATATTTGGTTTAGACCTCTATTGACAAGTGTATGCAGTCCTAGTCTAAGAACTTCTGTGAGAAGACAGTTAGAGAGACTAGTGTGTTGAAATATTTAAATTTATAGTAGGTTTTATTAATATATTATATCATGATAAATTTTATCAATTATTTTTTATTTTTTATACCTTGTGATATTCTATTAAATCAAATTGAAATGCAAAAGGCTTAGAAAAACCTTCTTACATAGTCTAGTGAAAGCCATTTTACAGTATGTAGGCAAAGAGTGATAAGAAATGGAGATTAATTAATTAAATAAGGGTTATAAATTTTATATAATGATAAAATATAGTGTGTATGACCAAATAAGACATTAAGAGATTCAAAAAATCATCAGACAACTAAATATGGATAAAACCTAATATAGAGTCTTGTAAGTATATTTAAACCTCTATCAAGATGTATTAAAGAGTGCATCATAGGCCAATGGAAGATTGAAAAAATAATTAAATAAGGATTAGAGAGGTACTATAGACCTTAAAATTTTATTCATTTTAATATTTTTTTTTCAAATTCAACACAACCTCTTAAGTAAACCCTTGGTCTTGAGAAGCCTTACACTTAAACTCAAAATTTTGTATATCTATCCATTGAGGTCATTTGGAGATTTTTAAAGGTAAATAAAGTGATTTATAAGGTATAATTAAAATTGAGATACCTCATCAAGGTATTATAATGTATTTAAGATATTTAAAAAAATGAAATCATTTATTTAGCCTCTCGAGCTCACACAAGACTGAGTAACCCTCAACTAGGGTTTCCACATTCAAATATTTTAATCTTGAGACTCCACATTTATAAATTCTTAAAACTTGTAAATTTTATGTATTTTAATATTAAATTTAATATTAATTAGTTTATATAATTATGTATTACCATACACTATGGTTATTACTACCAGGTAAATCAAGTTGGCCTTAAAAAGACCTAATAGAGATAAGAGGTGTTTGGTTAGCTAGTCTACACTAAGAATTAGATAAAGAAAATTTTCATGGAGCACAAAATGGATAGATTAAATATATAAATTACCATGGTTTTTTTTAAACTTTGTATATTTTTCCTAACAAAATTTTTGTATGAACAAAGAGCTACTGGACATAGACCCCAAAGAAAGTGCAAATTGATGAAACATTCTTATTTAAAAGTTATAATATTATATTAGATATGTAAAGGAGTCATAATTTTTAGGTTAATATAAATATGAGGTAAAATGAGACAATAAATAACCATGAGTGCTTTTTTTAGTCTATCTAGTTTATAAGTCTATATCTAAGAAAGGCATGTTTGGAACAAGTAATTAGAGTGAAGTGGTGGAAAAAAAGGTTATCAAAACAAAAATGGTAGTTGAATAAATGAGGAAAAAGTGTAGAATTAAGGTATACATAAATGAGGTATGATTAAACAAGAGCAAGAGAAGACTATGCATGGAAAGAGGATTATGAGCCTATTTAAAATCAAAGAACAATGAAGGGATTGAAAGCGAAAAACCAAAGTTAGGTAATGAATGCGAGTGATGTAGGTCTAGTCTCTACATCAATTGGTATCAAAGAAACAAGATCATGATGGGAAAGAGTATGAACCAATTTTCAAGTAAAATAAATTAAAATAATGTACATTTGTTTTAATAATTTGTCCTTATTATGTTTGTGTTTTATGAAGAAAATTTAAGTTATGAAGAGTATTTTTCAAATGAATTAATGTTTATATATAACCCATTAAGAATAAAATAGGAAATAAGTTAATAATAAAAAATAGTAGTTTTAGTGGTAGCCTTGAAGCCATTAAGGCTTGGAAGGTAAAGTGATAGTTGTGAGAAGCTCAAGTACAAGCTCAAGGAGAGATTAGAGAGGAAAAGAAAAGTCTTATACAAAGGACTAGAATAACAAGAGACCCAAGTGTGGTTAAGAGAGGCAAGTAAGATTAATTTTAAAGAGGAATAGGTCAAAGTGAGGCCTAAAGAAAAGAAAGAAAGTGAGATAGAGATGAAAAAGGAGATAGAAACGATAAAAAATTATTTGGGGTAAAGCTTTGAAAGGCTAGAGCTCATGGTGAAGCTCATCTAGGAATAAGAAATCAAATGGTTTGGCTATATGGTAGGAAAAAAGGTCAAATAGATTAGATGGATAATCATAAATAAAAATATGAAATAAATAAATTCCCATGGCTGCTTGAATAGACAAGATTTTCCAAGTGATAAACATGAAGAATAAATAGTAAAGAGAGTTCTCATTCTGGATAACATGAGAGATAATAAAGTGTAAATAGAAGAACTTGAGAAAGGGAGTAAAAGGAATAAAAGAGTGTCAATGAATTGTGAATTCATGGAGACATTTTGGTCTCTTGTTTTATGATCTAACATTATGTTTAAGTTTATGTATGAAAGTATGGATAATCTCATAAACAAGGTCAAGAATAAGGCTATAAATTTTTCAAGAGATGGGTAAAGAAAATCATCCATAAGTATAAATGAATTATATAAAGGAAGAGAATAAGTTGTAGAATCATGTAAGAAAGAGATTGGAAACCTTCAACATACTAATGAAGAGATGAAAGATGAGTTAGAGTTTTATTATGCTTTAGAAAATGTTACAAGAGAAGAAAGGAATAAAGAACTTAAATAAGAGGTTATTAGAATTCATGAAGACATGAAATAAAAAATGACCATGTAATAGGCTATTAAGTACATAGAATTTTGAATCTTGGTTTTGATCATGCATATGAGGATAAGAGTGATGATATAAAATTTGATACAAAGAAGAGCAATGTTAAGCTCTCAGAACATACTATAAATCATTGATATATAGTGACAAAGTGGCTTAATAAACTAGTTTATGAGATGAAAAACACAAAATTCAAGGAAAATATTATCTAAGATAAATACTAAAGTGGAGAATAAGTGCCAATAAATAAGGAAAGTGTAAACTTCATAGTGAAATAAGCACATAAGAAATATGATCAAAGATGGAGGTATGAATAATCATCCTAACATATGTAACAAATTATGATTAAAGAATAAGGAATGAAATAATGAGAATGTATCCTCCCAAAGTCATGATAAACAAAGTGTGGGTTGTCAAGAGCATGGGAAAAGTGCAAAATTTTAATGTCACTAGATATGATGAGAAAGAAAAATCTCGAGAATCATAAGAGAGGAGTAATAAGAGATATTTGAACAAATAAAGGATGGGAAGAGGAATTCACAACTTTTCAAGTAAATTCATCAGAACAAAAATGATGAAGAAGATCATAAGAGGATAGAGGTAAGCTTAATAAGAACTTGGAAAAAGAAGAGCATAAGAGAAATGAAAGGTAAAAAAGTTATTTTAGATGTTTTGAATTATGATGAATTTGAATCATTGCATAAGATGTTTAAAAGTGAATATGAGTCATGGAATTAAATTAAGACTAATATAAATCAAGGATAAGGGTCAAATTTGACACCCAAAGTGGAGAAAATATAAGAGCAAGTCTTAATACATCATGAAGGAAGTAGGATGATATATTTTAGGTCCTTAACAAAGATTAGTGATCAAGATGATGGTCATCTATTTTTGAGATATCATGAAATCAAATATAACAAAGTGTAAGTATAAAGGTTATAAGATGATTTTTTTTATGAAATAAAGTGGATATAAATTTCCACAAATGATAAAGAGCATATAAGATGTAAAGAGACAAATGAAAGAGACAGAGGATAAACAGTCCCTAATTATGATGAATAAAGTGAAGAGATAGATGATCTCTCATTAAAATAATAATTGAGGATGATTGAAGAGATATTTAATTCCTTAAAAGAGTGGTTGACAATAAATAATAGTGTAGATCAACATGTAAGGATCATTGATGTTGAACAAAGCCAAGGTCATGATACATAAAATATAGATTTGAAGTTGATTGAGATGGAAAAAATAGAATATGATGAAAAACACAATAAAAAGACTTATAATGAGAATGTGATATGTCATGAAGAGACAACTACAGAAGTTGTCAAGAAGATTTTGATAAAGATAAAGAAAAAATACAGGGACAAATAACCATTTGAGCATGAGGATGAAAGAAAAGGCAAGGTTATAAAACAAGACAAGTCAAGAATGTTTGTACAAAACATTATCAATGAATAAGAAGTGAATAAGGAGTATGAGTAATAAAATATTGATATGGAATAGTTAAAAGATGAAGAAGACAAATAATTACAATAGGTTATATATTTCATGGAACTAGAAGACACATTGGCAAGTAAACAATCTAAAGTAAGAAAATAAGGAAATCAAAGTTAGCTGAGAAGAAAGAAGAAAGACAAGTGTAAAAATAATAATATAATCTCAAAGGATAATTATAATATTAATTAAAAAAGAATGAAGAAAAAGGATAAGTCATATTTGAGCTAGAGCTCAAATCATTCCCTCAAGGGGAGTATGATGTAGAGCATCACTAACAAATCAAAGTATGTAATTAGGTGTTAGAGTTCATGGTGATCATTTTTGGTAGGAGAAAAGTGTTAGAGGTCCTATAGGGTAATAATTAGAGGAATTAGAGTCATTATATGTTTTTAATTTGAGTGTTAGTGACCCTTTTAGAATTTCTTACATAAATACAATTGAGAGTTTGAATTTTAGGAATATCTTTGAGTGAGAATTTGGCCATTGAAGGTAATAAAAGGTGGTGAAAAAATGTGTTATATCCTATAAAGGTCATAAAAAGTATGTTAGAATTTTTTATATGTTTAATTATTGGAGAAATAATGTAAATCCAAGAATGGCATCTTGGTAACTACCTCCATATGTTGAGTGGCAAGATTGTAGGAAGTTATTTACATGTTTAGATATAAAAGAATATAATATATGTTAGATAGGGAGTGATAGAGAGTGTGAGGGATGAATATATGGGAGACTCTCATAGTTGGTAGAGTAGAATAGAATAAAAATAAGAATAAATATTCAATGTGGAAGAATATTATCCCTTGAATTGATTGGTAAGTTGTATAAATGAATATTTTGTATGTATTAAGATCCATATAGAAATAAGTATATTTGGAGTGATTATATATGGAATTCATAATGATTATTTATATGTATAATTTTGTATCCCTTTAAAATAAATTTATTATTTCTTATAAATTCTAAGGCATTATATAGATTGGTAAAGATCTATTTGTCATAGTTTAAAGGAAAGAGAGTAATGTTTCTAAGGAGTTTTAGTTTGGTGTTTCATAGGATGGAATGATATAAAACCTTAAAAATTGATGATATTAATCATAAAATAATTTTTAAATTAGTATCTTATCTTAAGATTTGGTTTAGACCTCTATTGACAAGTATACATAGTCCTAGTCTACGAAATTATGTCAGAAGATAATTAAAGAGACTAGTGTGTTGAACTATTGTTAATTATAACATGTTTTATTAATATAGTGGATCATGATAGTTTTTATCAGTTATGTTTGATATTTTATACCTTGTGATATTTTAGTAAATCAAATTAAACTGTAAAAATCTTATAAAAACATTCTTACATAGTCTAGTGAAAGCCATTTTGTATTATGTAGTCAAATAGTGATAAGAAATGGAGAGTGATTGATTGTGTGAACTAAGAATTTGACTAAAAAGAGAAGATTATTATAATTTTAGTGAATGAAACCAAATAAAAAACACACTAAACTAAAATATTCATGCCTAGTTACTAGGGTGAGCTTAGTAACAAAAAAAAATAACAAACACAACTAAAAAATAAGGAAAAACAATAATTACTTCACCTTCTTTGGATGTTCCAAACGCCTTTGTAGTAGTTGCTTACTCAATTTTGTGCTCATGAAGTCCTTGGTAATGGAAGCTTGGATACCTCCATCTCTCCCTGGCACCTTTGGATTCGGCTTGGCTTGGCTTGGAATAAATTTGGCATGGTAACACTAGTTTACATGAAGCTTTTGGAATCAATCTTGAATTATAAATTTGTACAAATTAAACTTAAAAATGATGTTCATGGCCTCTTTATTTATATATTCTCAAGAATGACCATAATCAACCATGACCATCCATATCAATATTGAGATGTGTGGCCATGGATTAATTAAATTATGTAATTAAAATCCATAATTATCTTCATCATGACTTTGGAAGAAGGGACATTAATGATACATGGTAGGTAATAAAGAGGCATGGGAGACCCATAATCTTAATATTTGTGTCATTAATGGCCTAGGGATGTCTTCCCAAGAAATAAGGTCACTTGATGATGTAGATATTCAATATTCATTTCTAAAAACAAGTTTTCAATAAGTTTCCATGGAATTGTTAATTAGGCCTTGATTTGGATTAATTAGCTCTTAAGCATGATTAAATACTTTGTGCACAAATTACTCAAATTGATCAAAATTCCTTATTATTGGTCCAAAATTTGACTGGATTGGAATTGGAAGTCAATGTCAGATGCATTGGATCTGCTATCCCATTTAGGATGTTTCCAACACCAAATAACAAAGACATGCATCTCATACAATAAATTTGATAGAAAAGAGCAATCCATAGCACTTAAGTGTAAAATTGGCATTTTGACTCGAACTGGTCTGATCAAAGTTAGCTAGCCCATAAATTTCATTTCCCCATTTAGTGATAGCCTAGACAAAATTATCACTTTAATATGTCAATTTAAACTCATTTAATGTGATTTAGTGTTTTTAGGTCAAATTGTGCACTTTGGTGGAATTTGGTCAAAAGCTAGGTTAGGGGCCACTGGTGGCCAAATTTTGGTGTCTATAGTTTGCCCATGTTTAGGAAGGCATTGAAAGATATAATAATAGTAACATCTTCTCAAATAATGAAAAGGTATTATATGCCTACAACTACAATGATGATAAACTAACTGTATGATGCTTTTCCCCCTCGAGGGAATGGTTGGCACAAGTAGGTTGGCAAATGGTCCCTTGATAAGAAGTGAAATGAGGGAACCAAAGAATGGAAAGATGATGGGGTGAGAGCATAATGATTTTTAAAAAGTAGTCAAAATCATTGAGAATGTAAGCGGGACAGTGTACAATGGTTTTCCCAAAACTGGTTATAAGCATTATACCCTGATAGTGGCAACATGGTATGATAACACAATGATTTGTCGAAAGGTGGTTATAATCATTAAGAAGATGGAGTTTACCCAGTTAAGATAGAAAAATAAGATAAAAATGTGCCCCTATATGGGTAGAAAAAGTAAATTGGTGAGAACGCAATGATTTACCCAAAGGTGGTTATAATCATTGAGAAATGTAGGTTGGATGGTGTATAATGATTTTCCCATAGGTGGTTATAATCATTGGACCTTGATTATGGAAAACATGATAAAATTAGCTGAGGATGATGATAACTAACATAGAGGGTAATGATGAATTGGAATAACCTACTAGTAGGGATATGCTCATCCAAACTAATAAAGGTTGAAATTATTTTGTGGTTAATTACTCTATTTGAGATATGATTGGGATTGAATCAGGATGTCAGTGATGAAGAGATGTTGATGCCACCATTGATGAATATAATTATTGAAGATGAGTTTTATTGTATCATGTGTCGGTAGGCATCATGGTATAACATCATGAAGACTTGCTGAAATATGCATGAGGACTGACTCCCATAATCCAATACTCAATATAAAATAATGCACCAATGATAGAAACCATGATGATAATGTAAACATATGAATATGGATGGATTAAATTATAAGTGTGGGGAAAGAATAATCCAATGAATACACATAAACCAAATGAAGGAAATAATGTTAAAAGCAAACAAACAAGAAGACAAACAAACAAAATCAGTAGAGATAAATAAATAAACAACGTAATATAAACCATACAAACATTACCCATAAAAAATAGGTGAAAAATTAACAAATGAAAAAAATATAGGAATAAAGAAAAGGAAGAGGGTGGATGAGCTATTTCCATATGCACTAGGTAAGTGGATGTTGCCTATATAGTTCTATGGATGTAATATCCAATAAAAAACTTCAGGTCAAATGTAGTTCTCCCAAGGAATGGGAAAAATGTGATAATTGATGAAAATAAATAGAATGGATGTGATAGAAGAAGAATAATTCTCTTGTATAATGGCAAGTACATGAGAGAAAATACCAAAAAATATGGGTAAACTAAGTGATAATTGGTTTGCTTGCCACTTAGTAAGGGTTCCAAGAATCCTTATGGCAAAGAAGTGGTCAAATGTTTTTGGATTTTCTAATGATTTTACAAATGTTTTTGGAATTTTTTAAAGTATCTCAACTCGATCAAGAATGATGAGACACTAAATAGTTCAAACTCAAAAAATGGTGAGATCATTCAAACTTAGGTTGATCACAAAATTGTGAGAACATTCAAACTTAGGTTTCTCATAAAATGGTGAGAGCGTTCAAATGTAGGTTGCTTGAAAAATGGTAATAGCGTGTCAAGGGGATGATTGAGGTAATGTCAAAAAGTATCGAGTGATGCCTACATAGTCCTAGAGTAGGACCTCAAGTCACTATAGTTTATCTCTTATAGCAAAGGAATTTGACTAGTGTAGCATCTAATTCAAACAAAATAGGCATAGTTGGTAAAAAGGCATAGTATGGAATAGGAAGTGGCAAGTTGGTATGTCAAGGCTCAAGCAATAAATGTTGCTCCTAGTTTTCCCATAGGTGGTTATAACTAGGACACAACATGGATAAATGATACTAATTTTCCCAAAGGCAATTATAATTAGTAGCAAGATCGGTGATAAGAAAGGAATACCAAATGAAAGATTCACCTATCAAAACTTCTATCATATTGCTCCAAAATATGATCTCTATCTAAAGTACTTGAAACAACTGATGAAATTGATTAGATTCCTTATTGATAAAAATGTGTAACCAATGAAAAAAACCAAAGTCAAATGAGCTAGGCTTTAGAACATGTCTATTTGATAGAACATAATGTTAAAATGGATAAGGCTAAGAGGATGGATAATAATGGTATTTGTACAAAGAAGAATAGTGATAAAATGGAACCACTAAAATGGTCTTTACAAATAATACACCTTAGCACTCAAGCATAGTACTACTTAAGGTGAATAATATTCATTAGCTTATGAAGTTCATCTCCATCTAGTGTGGCAATCCTGTATACTACTAATCCATAATATATAGTAATGATGAAAGGCCCTATCTAGTTTGGTTTGAATTTACCTTTATGCTTCTTTTTAGCCACGGTATTCTTTTGGTTTTCTTTAAGAACAAGATCACCAAGTTCAAATTTTAAATATTTGACATGTCGCTTATAGTGGCCTTTGAGTTGATTATGATATGCCTAAAGATTTGTGAGCATAACTATGAATTTTTCATCAAGTAGGTCTAGATCTTGTAGGTGAGCTACTCTATAGTCATGATCATCTAGGACATGTTTGAAAGATATGCATAGTGAAGTTAATTCGACCTCAATGGGAAGGATGGATTCAATACCATAAACAAGTGAGTATAGAGTGGCTCTTGTAAGGGTATGATGATTTGTATGGCATGCCAAGAGGGTAGGGAATATATATAGGTGCCAATCATGACTGACATCATTAACAATATTTTTGAGAATATTGATAATGGTTTTGGTAGATGCTTTGGGCTAGTCATTACCTTGACTATAATATGTTATATAAAAATGTTGTGTGATGTTATTTTGGTACATATCTAGTCTACATATTTGTTCTTGAATGATCCTCAATTATCAGATATAATTTCAGATGGGATACCATAGAGGCAAAGGAGATGGTTGAAGATAAATTTGGAAATTTACTTACTAATCACATAAGTAAGGGATATAGCTTCAACCTAGTTAGTGAAATACTTAGCGGTGGTAAGGATATGTTTATGGCCATCAGATAAAGTGGGGTTGATCTTACCAATAAGTTCAAGCCCCATGTAGAAAATGGCCTTGATATCAATATCAATTTTAGAGTTTTTTCTAGGTCATGAATTAGATTAGCATGCCATTGACATTTGTCACACTTCTTTACATATACAATTATATCTGTGTCCATCATGGGCCAATAATAACTAGTACCCAAGAGATTTTTAGATAAGACTACCACACTATAATTAGCTCCACATACTCCTTCATGAACTTCTCTTAACACTAGTGTAGACTCTACTGAATTTAAATAATGAAGCAGAGTTTCATCAAAACTATGGAAGTAAAGGGTGGATATAAGTAGAGTATAATGAGTGGAATGATTAATAAAGGCTTTGGTTTGTTTTTGAGATAGGTTAGGTGGTATAACTTTTTCATGAAATTAGTTTTAAAGTTCTGAGTACTAGATAGAACTAAGACCAATAATATCATAAATCATTGCAATGGTTAAAGGTTCATGAGCTAGTGTGAACAAATTCTCAACAAGAAATTGATATTCTCTAGATTTGTCTATTTATTGAATTAGAGAGCTGATAGTAGCCATGGCATCTAAATTTCTATTACTATCCCTTTGTATATGATTAAATTGGATATTTTCAATTTGTTGCTTTAGGGTATTGACCATAGCCTTATATGGAACCAACTTGTTATCATTGGTTTGAAAATGGTTTGTGACTTAATTGATGATTAATTAAGAATCACCATGAACCTTTAGATAAGATATATTCCATTATACTACCTTTAAAATCCCTAAAATAAGTGCTTCATACTTAGCCATGTTGTTTGTATAAGGAAAATTGATTTTGAATGATTTAGGGATTAGATCCCCCTATGGTGTAATAAATAAGAGACCTACCCTTGATCCATGTGCAATAAATGAAATATCAAAATGTAGCTTCCATTATTTCTCTCCAATAGGTGTGTTAATGATGATCATTATGGATTCATTAGGAAAATGAAATGTGAGTTGTTTTATGTCTACAAGGGGTGCTTCAACAAGTTGATCTACAAAGACCTGTCCTTTGATTACCTTCTAATTGACATACTCTATGTCAAAATCACTAAGAAGCATGTTATATTTGGAAATTATACCTTATAAATCTAGTTTTGATAGTATATACTTGATTGGATCTACTTTTGAAATGACCATGGTCTTAGTGTTCAACATGTAATGGTGTAGTTTCTAAGCTGTGAAGACCATGGCTAGACAAGCTTTTTGAATAGGTGCAGAGTTATGTTCATATGTGACCAAGGTATGACTTAAGTATTATACTACATTCTCTTTTCTATTTTTATCATGTTGAGCTAAAATTACCCCTAAGGCATTATTGATAGCTGATAGATATAACAAGAATGACCTTCCTAAAATAGGAGATAAAAAAATAGGTGGATTAACTAAATAGTCCTTGAGTTGTTAAAAAGTTGTTTGGTAGTGGTCATCCTAGTGAAATGTAACTCCCTTATTTATAATATGTGTAAATGGATGACACTTGTCTACTAATTGAGAGATGAAGCATCAAATTGATTGGATTTTTCCCTGCAAACTATGGAGTTTCTTCAAATTAGTTGGTGGTGGCATCTTGATTATAGCATGGACTTTGGCCAAATTGACTACAATGCCCCTACAAGACATAATGAATTAAAGTAAACTTCTTGAGGTTATGTAAAACACACATTTATTTATATTGATTCTAACTTTATACTCTTGCAATCTTTAAAATATCTTATGTAGCATCGTTGAATGGTTAGCCCTAGTTTTAGATTTTTCTAATATGTCATCGACATAGTCTTCAATAATATCATGCATCATATCATATAATATGATAGTAATGGTCATTTGATATGTAGCTTTGTAATTATTAAGACAAAATTACATTACTTGATAAAAAAATGTTCCCTATAGAGTGTTGAATGTTATTTTATGTTGGTCTTATGGTGATATTGTGATCTGGTTGTATCCTAAAAATCCATCCATGAGTGAAAGCATTTCATAACCTATCATGGAGTTGATGATCATGTTGATATTAGGTAATGGAAATTCATCCTTAGGACAAGATTTATTTGTCTCAAAAATTAGTATAGATTTTGATTCTTTTAGTCTTTTTACTAATAGGTACAACATTAGATATCCATTTTGAGTAGTCAATGGACCAGATACATCCTACTTTTAAGATTTTTTCCAACTCTTTCTTTACCAAGACAAAAATGAAAATATGCATCTTACATAACTTTTGTTTCACTAGTTTGGGATCAAGATTGACCACAAGGTGGTGTAGAACCAAGGCAGGGTCCAAACCTAACATGTCAAAATAAGCCCATGCAAAGATATCGACAAATTCTCTCAATAGATCTGTAAAGAATTCACTTTCCTCCTCAGTGAGGGATGTACCTAATTTTATCCATTTCAACTTTTATGGAGTCTTCATGTTCACCTCTATTATATCTTTGAATACAAGGGTTGAACCATCTTCTAGGATAGTAGGTAAAGATTTGAACTATTAGACTATATCAGGGTCCTCTGTTAGAACTTACTCTTCAACATCTCATAGGCATGATGAATCTAATTTCCCCAATGGGAGATTTGGCCATGTGATAAAAATAATTGAAAATTCTTGAAGAATTTTATCAAATACTTGTTACGTAAAAATAAACTTAGATCCATAGGCATGTTCATCGTTGGTGGTCTCCTAGTCTAAATTCGAAGAAGAATGAACACCCTCATCTAACGGTGCCTGAAACAAGTTTTCACCACTAACCTTTTCCTTGGTCAAAAAACTCATAAAGGAGGTTTTCACTTGGGGATCTCAATGTTTTATTTATTTGTTTTTGGCTAAGGGTGTTCACCTGCTCTCCAAAATAGGCTTTAGGATCTAATGTAATTGAGAATTTTGATTTATGATATCCTAATAGAATGTTTTCTTTAAGGCCTAAAAAGTCACAAAATGCTTGATCATTTTGAAACTCATTAATTGACAAATTAGATTCTTGTTGGTCCTAATCTATCAGTTGTAGATACTATATTGACAATGGGTTATGATAAATGATTGGGGTAAGAGTACATATGGCATTGCTATCAAACAAGTTAGTCTTATCTAGGTCATCAAAGGTGAGGCTATGATCAAACTATGCTTTAATATCGACATCATCATCACTAACCATCAGTGATGGAACTTGAATATTATATGTGGGGTCACCCCTAGGAAATTTAAATCCAAGTCCATAGGGTCTTCTATACTTAGTCATGGAAATTGGCTCAATGGTTCCTTGTTGATTTGGTATGAGGCCTCTTCCTTTAGAATCTTGATGCTCCATGATCCTATTGAGACAGGATACTTTGCACTTTTATAATAATAAACTTGGTTATCACTATACAATAATGATTTATCCCCTTCAAGAGGGTCTAGTTTTAGGCTAGATGTTGGTACAAATATGACAAGTCCTTTTATCTTTGTTCTTTTGTTGGCAATGCATGTGTGGGGTATTTTTAGGTCACCCAAAGGTCTTTGGATTCTAAAGAATATTGTGAATATGGAGGGTATCATGGGTCACATAATCCCTTGGGCCATTATATAAAATGGTGAAATGATTAGAAGCTTTAGGAGGTGGCATGTGGGAAATGGAATCCAAGGTATTAGGATCTATGTAATTATCCTATGGAGGATCAATAAGTATGGCCTTTCCTTTATCCTACTTGGAACTTAGATTCATATTGTATTGGTAACTTTAGCTTTGAAAATCAGCCTCAAGATGTTTTCAGTGTTTATATGGGTGTAAATCTCTTAGAATATTCACTTCCATCACTAAGTGGGAGAACTTGATACATTGGTGCAATGTTGATAGGAATGTATGAATCTCATGTAACCAAAGCCTACCTAGAAGCATATTTTAGGACAACTCAAGATTAAGCATGTGGAAAAGTTTATCATGGGTCAAAGGCCCAATGACAAATGGTAAGCTAATGGTGCCTTGTGATTCTCTTTCTTGATTATCATAGGTTTTGATAGTTATAATTTATGGCTAGAGATCTACTATTGTGTACCCAAGAATCTTGATGAGCTTTAGAGACACTATGTTGAATCCTAATCCATTTTATATAAGGACACATTTCACTTTATACTACTTTATATAAAGTTCTATGTACAATGGATTATTATGGAGTGGGCTAAGGGAAGACATATCACTTTGGTTAAATGTGACTTGTTGGGCTGGAACTAGGTGTCCAACCAAATATTGAAATTTATCAGGGGATATGTCATTGATAATAGTGGATTAGGTTAAAATATAATTCAAAATGTTATTATGGATTGTTGATGTTCAAAAAAAATCTAAAATAGAAACTTGTGCTAGTGTCTCTTACAATTGTTTCACAATATCAAACTTCTTGTCTTGGTCAATGGTGAATGATTTATTCTAAGGCTAAATGGTTGGTTGGATAAAGGCAAAGTGGCAGATGGTTGTGGACCTAGGATAGTAATATTTGACCTCTAAGTTATGATTGCACAATCGTGATTAGATGTTGGACCATAAATGCTAACAAATGTTGAGAATGGTTTGGGAACAAATATGACAAGTTTTGATTATCGATGCACTTGTATGTGATCACATGGAAAGGGTAAGTTATCCGTATATGGTCTAAAAGTGGAAGTCCTAATTTTATGGTTTACCTATGTGTAAGCCAAGGTTAAAGAAGGATTATCCATGTAATTTTGTTGAGTGGTATTGTTAATCAATGGTCTATATTGATTAGTGTTTGGTCTAGGATTAATGGAGATGGTATTAATTCTACCTCATAAAATATGACCTATAACTCTATTGTAGTAATGTGTAACTACATGGTAGGTTTATTGGTTGTTACCATTCTAACCTTAGTTTTGTCCATTGTTCTGACATTGTGATTTTTATTATTAATTTTGCTAGTTTGGCCTTTGATTTTGATACTGTTTATTTTTTTGTTGCACTGGTCGATGTTGTTAATGTTATTTTTATAGATTGTTATCCTACTACTATGTGTTATATTGGGGAAATGGGTTTTGATAAATCTCAAGAGTTTGATTGGAGGTGGAATCACCATTATCCAATGTTATCTCCCCATTCTCCAACATAGTCTTAGTTAAATACTTGATTTGCACACATCTTTATAGATTATGCCCATTGACATGATGATATTCATAGAATTCATTTTCATGGTACTAATTAGGATAAGGATTTCCTTATAGATAATGCTTTGGTATAAGCCAAATAATCAAATTAATAGTAGCAAGTTTTTGAAACATAGACTCAATAGGCTCTCCTAGGTCACTAAACACATGATGCATAGGCATAGTTCTCATTGGAAGAGGAGTTTGCAATGGTAAAGGTTGTTGTATTTATTGCATAGGTCTTAGTTGTCATGATTATAGCATTGGTGGGAGAGTTTTTTGGGTGGGAGTAAGCTTAAAAGGTCGTGTAGATGATATTTTCACCATTTGGACATGACGTGACTTGGTTACTCCATTACCCGTAACATTCCTATTATGGTTAAATTGCTTTGGTCTTTCATGGTTATTGGCCTATGCTGGTTGTGATGCTTACACTTGAATTGGATGTTAGTTTTGGCCACTTCCCTGATTTTTACCTTGATTTTGATTAGTTGATGTAAGCTTAATGATCCCTTTATTAATACGAGCTCAGTCAATCAATAAGCCTTTATCGAAGATCTCCTTAAGAGTATGTGCATATTCTAGTTCCAGATGATAAGCTATCTCACTATGCAAATTTTTAGTAAACATAGTGGCTAATTATTTATTTGATAAACTATGGATGAATAGACTTACAAGGTCTCTCCATCACTATAGATAACTTACCAAACTCTCACCAACCTTTTGTTTTTTTTTGTGTGTTAGGTCAACCAATGAAATCTCATGTTTGATATTATAGGAAAAGTGTTACATAAACTTATCAAAAAGATCATCAAAATATATTATTGAATTCTTGGTTAACTTTAAAAACCACTCTAAGGCTTGTCCAGCCAAGCTCTTTGGAAACAACAACAAAAGGTATATATCATTATATACCACTAGTTGGCATGTGACAAAGAACTCAGTTAAATGGTCCTTAGGGTCACCTTTCCCTTTGTATTTTTCAAATTTTGATAGTTCTTATCTTAGAGAAAATGATATCTACAAGTACTCCATGTTGAATAGATAGGAACACATGTCATCCAACTTAAACTTTTTAGTTTGTTTCCCAACCTAAATGGCATCAATTACGTCTTTCATCTATTGTAATTCTTGGGATAAGAAACTAGAAGGAACATTGGTTTGAGATAGAATATTGGTTTGGATATATAGTTGGGAGGTCACAAGTGGGACACTTTGACTAGGGTATGATGGAGAAATTTATTTTGGTATATTGGTTTGGTTAGGAAATGGACCAATAATATGCATATGTGGATTATGATGTACTTGAAATTGTACATTTGGCTGTATGATATTGTGGTTTGGGTTCACCATGAAGGTTTGACTTGGAGGATTTTGTGGTTGGGATGGAGGTATATAGCTTAATTGTGCCTACTATGGTTGAAAAGGGACATGATACCAACTAATTAAACCTTGTTGTTGAGTGGGAACTTGTGGACTAAGACCCTATCTTTGAACTTGTGGCATATTTTGAACTGATTGTTGTCTAGTAGGTACTTGAGAAACATGGGAGTCTCCTCATTGTACAATTTTAGTGAAAATGGAAAAAATACTTAACACATCAACCCTATGAACTTATAAAGGTAAAATTTTGAATTTATATTATAAATTAAGGACTTAAACAACTTTGGCAAATGTCTAGACTCAATTGGGCAACATAACTATGTCAAAGTGGATGATATGACTCCATGTTTTGATGAACTTTGAACAAGGTAAATTGATGATCTCACATGGGTAACATAACACGTCTTGGTTCAAATAAAAATGAAGACCATGTGTTTGGTTTGAATAATTTGTTTACACCAAGTTTTGACTCCAAACAAGACTTTAATCTAAGACAAAACCAAATAATTAATTACTCTTAGATCCTGAACTGATAAGGTTTCTTGGTATTATTAGAATACATCAATACACATCATTTAAGAGGATTTTAAGTGTTCATCCAAAAGTAAATGCACATTATATAGTAGGTTTTTTACACCCCCCTTCTCTTAAATGATATTACTATGACATGGACCTTGAAGTGCACCTTTCACCAATAATAATTTCATGTCAAGTGGGGATTTGTCTAAGATCTACAAGTTTCTCAATGTTATAGGAGAGTCAGTTGCACAATGACTTTCATGTCAAAAAATGTAAAAAAATCATGGATTTAGGGTCCATATCACTTGGATTATTGAAAAAAGGTCTAGTCCTTTTTGTAACCACTACATCCTATTATTCGTTCAATGTAGTGCAATGTCTAAAGTGCCACTACATCTCATGTGCAACTTCAATACGAAGCCAAATGAAGTCAATGCCGAGAGGTAAAACCTTGGGTCAAATATTCCCTAAAGAACTCATGGGAGGTAATGATGTCCCCCTTTCAATCCAATTTCCATGAAATAAATAAAGAATAAAATATAAATACTTTAGGGTCATTATCAAGGTCACCCAATACTTTTTCGATTTTTTAGGGAGTGCTTTAGATAATGTTCTTTTTATGCCTTAGACTAGGCAATTTGTAAATAAGGAAAGATATTTTGATTCCAAGGGTTCCTTAAAGGGGAAAAATGGAAGATAATACATGAAATATCCTTGTATTTTGTGAAAAGAAAGTTCTAATTGAAACAAGTAGTGAACACAAAATATTTGAAAGATGAGTTCATTTTTAAGCCCCAAATCGAAAGGTATGGTGGTGTTCTTTTGACCCCTTGGTATTAATTTGTAAATTTGGAAGGTTAACTATAGAAAATTTATTTTAAGCACCTAAATTTTATATTAAGTAATAAAATAAAGTTCCTAGTTCATTTTTAAAGCATGAAAAAGATGGTCTAAAACATGTTTTGACAAATTCAAAGTCTGTCAGTTACTTGTCTACCCTTAAGGCATCACCCCAAAAGCAAATGTGTTAGGTTAGAAAATATTAACACAAAATTATATTAGAAAAAATAATATTCAATATATGAACACCTAAAAATAATAAATTAGAAGGCTAAAAATAAAATATAACACAACATATAAAATCCTGCTCATAAAATATAAAAACCTGCAATTAGTATTTTTAACATAAATTTTAAAGTATAGATCAGTTTGCTAATAAATTTTGAGAGGTTGTTAATAACTATAGGAAGCATATATCTAAAAAAAATTAAGTCCAAAAAGTAAATACAAAATTTTTATCAACTGTAATTTTACAATTTTTACCAAAAAACTAAAAAATAGAAAGTAGCAGTCACTAAAATAGCTATAAATTCTAAAATATAAAGACTTTTTTTGTGAAAATTTTAGAGCATATCCATGACATATTTATATATATTATTAAAAACATTTAGACAAAATTATTAAATTAAATAAAAATTTATGACTTTTTTATTGGACATTTTCACTCAAAGCAAAGACAATAACAAATAAAAAAAGAATAAAAACTATGAAACACAAAAAAGTTTGTGGATTTCACTCTCATGAAGATCATCCCACCAGGCATGCCATTATGTGAACTAGGAATTTGAATAAGAAGAGGAGATTAGTATCATTTTAGTGAATGAAACTAAATTAAAAACACGCTAAACTAACATCTTCATGCCTAGTTACTAGGGTGAGCTTAGTAAAAAAAGGTAACAAACACAACTAAAAAGTAAGTAAAAACAAGAATTACTTCACCTTCCTTGGATTCTCCAAATGCCTTTGTAGTAGTGGCTTGATCAATTTTGTACTCATGAAGTACTTAGAAATGGAAGATTAGCTACCTCCATCTCTCCTTGGCACCTTTGGCTTTGGCTTGGCTTGGTTTGGAATCAGTTTGGTATCGTAACACTAGTTTACATGAAGCTTTTGGAATCAATCTTGAATTATAAATTTCAACAAATTAAGCTTAAAAATGATGTTCATGGCCTCTCTATTTATATATTTTCAAGAATGACTAGAATCAACCATGACTGTCCATCTCAAGATTAAGATGTATGGTCATGGATTAATTGAATTATGTAATTAAAATCCATAATTATCCTCATCATGAATTTTGAATAAGGGACATTAATGAGGCATGGGAGATAATAAAGAGGCATGGGAGACCATAATCTTGATATTCATGGCATTTATGGCCTAGGGATGTCTTCCTGAGCAATGAGGTCACTTGATGATGTAGATATTCAATATTCATTTTTAAAATCAAAATTTCAATAACATTTCATGGAATTATTAATTAAGCCTTGATTTGGAGTAATTAATTCTTAAGCATGATTAAGCACTTTGTGCAAAAATTACTCAAATTGATCAAAATGCCTTGTTATTGGTCTAAAATTTGTCTGGATTAGAATTTGAACTCAATTTAAGATGTATTGGATTTGATATTTCATTTAAGATGTTTCCAACACCAAATAATAAAGACATGTATTTTTTACAAGAAATTTGCTATAAAAGAGCAATCTAGAGTAGCTAGGTGCAAAATTGGCATTTTGAATCGAAATGATTTGATCAAAGTTAGTTGGCCCATAAATTTGATTGACCCATTTATTGATACCCTAGCAAAAATTGGCACATTAAGATGTCAATTTCAACTCTTTTAATGTGCTTTAGTGTTTTTAGACCTAATTATTTACTTTGGTGATTGGTCAAAGACTTGGTTAGAGGTAATTGGTGGCCAAATTTAGGTTTCTACAAATTGAATAAGGGTTATTGAGTTGATATAATCATATAATAGAGTATGTGTATGAATAATTAATACTTAAATATATTCATAATTCATTTTCCATCTAAATATAAATTAAACCTAATAAAGGGTCTTATAAGTATATTTAGAACTCTATCAAGTTGTATTAAAGAGTACATTGTAGGTTAATGGAAGATTGAAAAAAGAATTAAATAAGGATTAGATATTTATTAAAAACCATAAATTATTATTAGGTCTAATAAAAAAAATTTCAAATTCAAAAATAACCTCTTTAGTAAACCCTCAAGCTTGAGAAGCCTTACACTTAAACACAAAATTCTATATATTTGTCCATTGAGGTCATTGGGAGATTTTTCAAAGTTAATAAAGGGTTGGAGAAGGTATAATAAAAATTTAAAACCTCATAAAGGTATTATAATGTATTTAAGACCTTTAAAATTTAAAATAATCTTTTATTTAGCCTCTTAGGATCACACAGTACCTAGTAACCCTCAACTAGGGTTTCACATTTAAATCTCTTTATCTTGAGACTCCACCTTTATAATTTCTTAAAATTTGGTAATATGATGTATTTTCATATTCTCTTTAATATTAATTGGTTTATATAGTTATTTATTACCATACAATATGGTTATTAGTACTGGGAAAATCAACTAGGCCTTAAAGAGACCTAATAGAGAGAAGAGGTGTTTGGTTAGTTGGTCTACACTAAGAATTGGATCAAAAAAAATTGCATGGAGAAAAAAATAGATAAAGGGTATATTTAATTCCCATGTTTTATTTTTATATTGTTCCCAACTACAATTTTTTTATGAACAAAGTGTTAGTAGACATAGACCCAAAAGAAAGAAAGTGTAAATTAATGAAAGATTATTAGTTACAAGTTGTGTTACTAGATTGGATATGTAAAGTAGTTATAATGTGCATGTTGATATAAATATTAGTCCCAATGATAGATTAAATAACCATGATTTCATTTTTTAGGATATCTAGCCTATAAGTCTATATCTAAGAAAGGCAAGTGTGGAACAAGTAGAGTGAAGTTGTGGAAAAAGGTTACAAAAAAATGGTGGTTGCATCAAGGAGGTGAAAGTATATAATAGAGGAACATATCTATGAGGGATTATTAAACAAGAGAACTATAATAATACACATGGCAAGAGGCTTATGATCCTATTGAAAACCAATTAACAAGAAAGGGATTGAAAGTAGAAAACCAAAGTTAGGTAATGAATGAAGGTGATGTAGGTTTGGGCTCTACATCAAGAATCCCTCCCTTTGAATAAATTAGAACAAAATACATCTAGCGGGTGGATGGGTTATGTGTTTAAACCTTTATTTAATAAAATTATTATTAATACATCTATCTTGGAATTACCCATTGTTTCAACACAAATACCACTATTAATGCCTATTACTACTCAAAACATTTTTACATCCCCTTTGGTCATTACTCAAATTTATAATCTAAATCCCATTGGGTTTACTATTTAAACACTCCTTAAAGTTATAGAAACCTTGGGGTACAATATTATAAACATTAAACAAAATGTTCTAAATTCCCCTCATTCTATTGATTCACAAGATGTGTTGCATAACCCTCTTTCACTTGAGATCTATTTTCACCCTTTTCCAACTAGTTTTTTGGCACCTAAGTTTCCATTTTATGATGTAAAAGGTGATCATGAATGGCATGTTCAATTTTTTAATGTGGCCTTCCTTGATTATTCCTGTAATGATAAATTTTTGACCAAATTATTTACAAAAGGCCTCAAAGACTATGTTTTAAGGTGGTTATATGATTTACCTCTCCAATCCATGAGAGCATTCAAATATATTGTAGATCATTTGGTAACACACTTTTCCATTTATATTTATGACAATGTCTCCTATGCTTATATTTCTAAAATGAAACAAGGAACCAATGAACCTATCAATGAATATGTCTTGAGATAAAAGACAATGATAGCCAAAATGACCAATCTTATGGTAGATAAAGAGTTGAAATACATATTAAATAAAAAATTTCTTCTTTTACTACATGAGTCAATTATTTTTAAGAAGTTAAAATATTTTAATGACTTATTCCATTAGCTAGATATTTTTTGGAAAAAAAACATGTATTCATTTTTTGATTGACGTTTTGGTTCATGCACCATGAACCATCATGAGGGTGTGAGAAAAAATAAGTAGTTTTATAGTCTAAGCAATTCTATTATAGATATAGAAATGAGACCTGGTGATGCCATTATGAGGTAATTTTAAAATATTTTATTTTATTAAAAATACCTATGATTAATATATAAATTAAAAACACATTTGTAAGTCATAAATGTGAATATTAGATTATCACATATAAATTAAGAAAAAATATAAAATCAACTTACTAATATAAATTATAAGTTTTAATTTTTTTTAATATTTAATTGTAAATTTTTAAATAGATAATTGTATAAAAAATTTAAATCAAATTGAAATTTATAAATTTTGGAATAAAAATTTTCACAAAATTAAGAATTATCATTTAAAATTATACATTAAAGGTTATAAAATAAATTAATTATACAATAAATTATAACTCAAAAATTATAAATTGTAAGATATGAAAAGAAGAGAAAATAAAAATGTATGAATTAAGAAGGTATAATAAGCATTAATAGTAAATTATAAAACTTTAGACAACAAATAATAAAGGAGTAACAATAAAGTTAAGAATAAAAATTGAATAGCTTGAAAAAAATATAGGAGTAAATTAATCAAGATGGAATAAGCTGCTAGGAAGACAATAGGAAAAACAAGGGAAAGGACAAGGAGTGGGATAGGGAAAAATGAGAGAAGTGGGTGGGGAAAAAATGGAAAAAGGTCAAAAAACCAAAAAGGGAACATACGATGGAGGACCCACCCAAGGGGGGTGGGGCCAAGAGAGGGATTATAGCCATGCCAAAAGGTTGATGAAAAAAAATTAATGAGGTTTGATCAAGTTGATGATAGGTCCATATTTATGGTTTAACTTGAGACCGCTATCTCTATTGAGGTTTTTAGTAGTCTTGCACATTTTGATAGCTTCCCTGAGATGACATTTGAAATAGTTGTTTTCAATGGTGAGAACCATAGTTTATTCTATGTAAATATGATGTCAAGTTTCTTGGGAGTATTATTCTAAATCAATCTTGACCAACCTTTCTTTATTAATATATTCCACATGTTTTTTGATCTTGGTCTTGTTGAAACAACCTCTCTCACTAATATACGACACCTTGCAAGAGCAATAAATTTTGTAAACTTTGATTCTTAAAGTAGGTTCCACTTTGTCTTTTGTCTATTTGACCAAAAATCTCAAATTATTAAGAGGATACAAGTGGTATGGTGTTGTTGTTTTTTAAAATCTTGGATATTTTATAGGATATCCCTTTGACATAAGGAAGGAAAGTCATAGTTTTATTCAAATTATCCTTTGGGATCTTAGGTTTCTATTAGCAACTTGACCTCCCAAGACCAAATGCTAACCCTTAAAACTAAAAAAAATTCATGGCACCCACTTAATCCTCTACATGTTTCTATCATGAGTTATGATGTCTCATAATTATTTCTTGAAGTCATTCAACAATCTTAGACTTGTCATTTAGTGTGTTTGTGATCACCATATCTCCTAGATGTCTTGGGTCCTTAGGTGATGTGATTGATCATCATAATGTCTTTGAATTTCAAGTGAAGGGAGTAGGTATTGGTGTCCTATCATTTTCATACTTATTTTTAATTGATGTTAATTATCATCATTATGTTTGAGTGTGTTTGGATGTCTTGATGATGGTTTGATATAGCCTTATGATCTAAACTTCCAAAATAGAGATGGTGAAGATGATAGTTGATGACTCACATTGAGTTTATTTAGTGTATTCAGTATATTTGAGGTATGAGGATGGATATAATATTTTAAATTATGATAAATATATATAAAATCCTCATGGAAACTATTAAGATGGTTGTAAAGTACTTTTCATGATTTTCATTAGCAAATCTTCTTTCAAAACTAGATATGTGTTGGTCTTAAAATGATAAATTTTGATATTAAAAGCCAAAAAATCATATACCACACATTTAATCATCCCAATTTTCCTTATATTTCTTATTCAAACATTTCATACTTCAAATATGTCTCTTTTACAAGCCTGGAAAGTTGTTTTTTTCCTTCAAAAGAGCTCCCATGTGTGAAATATACCCCTTTGTTGCTCTCCAAAACATGTTAATTATTTTGGAAGGCATTTTGAATTGTATTTTTCCAAATTATTCCATAAAATGGTGGTTTGGAAGTGAAGCAAGAGGAAATGAAGAAGAATTTGTAGGATTTGACAGTTTTTCCAGATGTTATGAATCCATACTATACAGATTTGCTCAAGAGGAGTCTTGGAGATGCAAAGAGGTATTAATAAAAATACATGTTTAAGATATTATAATGTTACAAGTATTTATAAGAGAAAAAATTACGTGTTTTCCATGGTTATTTCATTGGTAGATAGCAAAAACACCTTAGGTTTGTGCTCAGTTCATCAAGTAGAGAGATAAAAGAGATTTAAGCTCTTGATCAGAGAAACTAAAATATATGACCTTTCACTCATGGGTGTTGGTTTTTTGTTTAGTCTTCTCAAATTTGTGAACAAAGGCTGATAATTTAATGGTTATATTCACTATTCACATCTACACAAGGTAAGAGAAATGGTACAGTTTTGTGAAGTTTCTAACTGTTTTGACCAAACTAGTGCTTGCTCCTAATTATTCAATTATTAAAGGAACCTTTCATGGATTAACCAAAAATATTATCCACATTTATGAATAATTATATTTTAATAACATATTTACTAGCAAATCTATAGTCTATAAGCATTTTGAAGGATAGTGTATGGTTCATGATGGATCTCATGATATCAAGACTCATCAAGACTTTGTTTACAATGTTTCATTCATAGAAAATGTCCTTAATTAAAGTTTATTAAAATTAATCAAGGTATTATACCCTATATACCATTAATATACCTTCAACATACTCATCTTCATGATTTAGCATAAGTTAAGGTAACTTAACATGTGTTAAGGTAGTTTGGATAATCTTAGGTTCCTTGTTTCATAGCATATACTTCATCAAGGATCTCCAAACTATTTTATATTTTATTTCATATTACTATGCTTGCCTAAGACCCTTCAATATTTTCTTGACCATGGATTCATGTGTCATTCTATCACCCTATGTTTCTTTCCATCTTCATAATATTATCACTACCATTTACCATTGTATAAACTTATCACTCCATCTCCATTCTCACTTTTCATATTACATTATCATCATATCACTATTTATCCATATTCAAATCATGAATCCAATGTTTTCATATCCCTTAAGTTTTTAAAGATCACCATGGTTATGGAGATGAGTTATAAATCCTTATACCCTAGTAAATAAGTAGATCTTCACCTACAATCAAGTTCATAATACAATCAATCTATCTAAAGTATTTGAGAAAGTATATGGAGTTAAGGTTTTATATATATTTAGGTGTGAAAAGAATCATAATCAATGATAATGACCTTCTCAAGGTATTATAGCATTATATTTTTACCTTTATCCATACAAACTATATAAACCTCCACCTACAGTCATATAATTGCCATAATGCTCATTGAGATAGGAGAGTTCAAGGTGACCTTGTGTTTGATATATGCCCTATGGATTATTGAATAGTGATAATTAAAGTGTCAAGTTTTGATAAGGTCAAGGAATTGATGAATTATTTTGGTAGCATTACAATCAAGAAGAGACCTATAGGCCATATGCCTATAGGTCCGCATTTTCATTAAGACTAACAACCAACCAAATCAAGGGAGTCTTTGTCATGAAGACCCAACCTAATTGTAGTCATTTAGTGATACAATACTTGAAATATAGTTATAGGAAACTTGAGAAATCTAAAGAGTTTTAGATATTGAGTTGGTAGTCTTTTGACACCTCAATCTATATAAGGAGTGAAAGGTTGTACTTACAACCATTAAGGTTAAAATTTAGTCAAGCATAATGCATTAAAAGTTGTGTAAGAGAAGTAGTAACATTTTGGTGCTCCTTAATGAGTGAAAAATATTTTAAATGCCTATTAATGACCTTATTAATTTCTTTTTATATTCTTCTCCACCTATACTAAAACCAATAAATAGAAAATGGTAGTCTACAACTAGTACATGATTGTAGACAATCAAAGGCAGGAGTAGAGATGGGGATGAATGTCTAGATTAAGATTGTTGAAGGGACACTCTAATGATATATATTAAGTGGTGATAATGAATTAACAAGAAATTAAATCAATTTCATGAGCTCAAAGAAGCATAAAACATATTCAAGTAACTCTTTAAAGGTATATGCAAGTAATAAACTCAATATAAGTAGTCAAGCCTAAAGAGAAGGAAAATATGAGATAATGGAGACACTATTTTATATCTTAGAGAACCCATATATTTTATTTAATAATTTTTAATCTAAGTTTTTGGTGTGGAGGATTATAAAGAGAAAGTTCATAGCCTCATTCACACACAGTCAATGCCTAAAAATGAATTTTGGGAAAGTTTGTGATTTTTGAGACTTCTACAGGTGTAGTCATGCCATTAATTTTGATACAAATAGTAATTTTTAGTTTTTTAATGTACTAATGATATTATAAGGGTTATAAATTTAGTGATAACATTCACTATTGTGTCTCAAATAGACTTTAGTCAGTTGACAATCATTAATGAGACCAAATGAGCTATTTAGAGGTTTGAGGATCAGATAAGAGGTTGGAACTTCATGAAGGGTTTTTTCAATAAATAAAAGGTGATAGTAAATAAATATATAATATTTTATTAGGTAACACTTATATTTCAAGACAAAATTCCCTTGAGGGCTAACTAAAAAGATAGACCTATAACCAACCTATTCATACCAATTGGAGTTTTAAACATAATTAGTTGATTGTTGAAGATAATATACCTGATAGGGGGCTTATTGGTAATATAATTTTTTTAAGAGTGATTATAACCTATAATTTATATAAGATAAAACTAAACTTAAGTCTAAGGGCTATACAAGTTTAATTGTGTGTAAACCCTAGGCAAGGGAGTTAAGATATGAATGACTATAATTGAATGGAAAACTTAGCATTAAGGTGTGGTTAAGTTTTTAAGTTTTTAATATGATTTATAATACTCCATAATATTTTAATTAAGGTTATAAAGACATAATTAGACCCTATACCACTACTAAACACACAGGCTAGTAGATAGACTAGACCTCCAGGTAGTCTTATGGAAAAGAGGAACATTATTGAAGTTTGGACACTTTAAGGTAAGAACAAAAGTGGGATTAGTAATAATAATCTATAATTATTTTTTTAAACCCAAAATTAATCTACACCTCATGTAAATTCCTTATACTTGGTTCAAGCCTTCTAGGACTAAAAGCCTATTCTAGGCCTAGAAGGACTACAATACCATGGAGAAACTCTCAGACTCTCCTAAGAAAATGAAACCATGATAAGATATAGGAGGTGGTTTAAAGTCTTAAAATTTTATTTCAAGTAGTATAAATTCAATGAGAATTTTAAACTAGTCCTAAGACCCTATTCAAACTACATAGTATACACAACCACCTTAGACTACCTATTCAAATGCTTGTATTCTTCATAGCATAGAGACTTGAGGTAAATAATCCTAGGTAATTTTAATAACTCCTATGCAATTTAAACTAATGAAAAATGTATCTATGCTGAGTAACTTAGGTTTATAAACAAATGCTAATAAATTATCCTATACAAACTACTTAGTAAATAACTATAAGCACATTTTTCTATGTTCATATCTTGACACACCTTTTGCATGGTAAATTAAGATCCTTAAGAAAGTTTAAGGGGTATATGGAATAAATATAAATGGTAATATATTTTTGTTTGGAGGTTCATACTTTATGAACCATCATTAAGATGGTAGACCTCCAAAACCCTCGTTAAACCCTAAGGCATACCTGATTTTGGAAAATTTGATGTTTTGGCACCTAAACACTCATGAATCACCCTATAAACACTTGAATCATAAATTAAACTTAAAGAGGGTCCTGGTGATGGTATTGTGTTGTATGTAATTATATAGACCTATTAGAAAATAGTATTTTTCCATAAAAAGAGAAGAAGTAGAGGTACAAGATAGTTTAAGAATATGATAATCATTAAAGAAGGAATTTTTACACTTTTTAAACCTTATAACAACATTATATTTCCAATAATATACCTATAGATGCCTCTGTGAGTCTCTTCTAATTAGCCAATCTACAGATGTGGATGACAAGGTGACCTAGTCACCTAGTTTGATAAGTTTACAAGTATGAGCTAATCAAGTAGGCCCATGTCATGATATGAGATGTTGTTTCAAGCCTAAAAATCATCTATTTATATGTTCTTAATGTCTTGTATAGGCTTCCATGGACATCTAATATAAATAGTTAAGCTACTAAGCCTAGTAGGCCTACTTAGTCAACCAATAGGAGTGAAGAATTGAATATAGAATCAGTTGGAAGAGTTAATACAAGCCATTACACCATATAAATTATTATTTTAAGGATTTAAGTGTACTTTTAATATCCATTATGGAGGAATAAGTTAGTCTCTTGACTTGGTCATATGCTCAAAAGGAGGAGCATAGACTATTATATGCTTGATGATAGCCTAATTACACCTCATTCAATTTTTAAATACCAATAATAGAGGTTATTTGACCCAAATAGGGGTGTTTCATCCTTGAAGGAGGTTGAACTAGTCAACCATAGTATCCACTACCCCACCTCAACACTTAAGGAGTCATTAAGGGTAATAATACATAAAGATTCTTTTGGATGACTAAATAACTATTGTAATGAATTTACTATGATGATGAAAGACCTTATACTCTCTCCTATATGGTACTCTTAATCTCCTTCTTTACCTTTTCTGCTATATATTCAAATAAAAAGGCCTTGCTATGTAATCTCTCTCTTGGGCATGAGGAAACTCTCATAAGATTAGCAATTTGTAACCTCTTAAGATAATTCAAAGAACTATTTTTAGACTCTTTGATATAAGTTTAGTGTTTTTTATTATTTTTATTTGCATATTGTTAGTGTTTCCCCCTTAGCATGTCCTAATCTCACATAGTTACTAATATATGTTCTTATGCAGGTCACATATAGTGTTTTAATGTTGAGTGACTAAGCATGGAGTCGATATATTTATTGGTTAGTGCCTTGAATCGGGCCTTCCATCATTACCCTCATATTATGATCACTTAGTGTAACCTTTATGTGAAACACTTTTGCATAGGAGTCCTTGAGGTTAAAACTTTTAGTCATCTGTATTGATTACTAGTGTTTATTGAGGCTAAATTGAGTGGATTAATGTTTACATTGATACATCAACATCCATTAGAGTAGATTCATTTTATGTACTTTCTATCCCTTTTCATGCCAATAGTAATAGGTTTTAGCAAACTAAGCTGAAATTGATGTACTAGCGGAGCTAGCCCCATAATCAAGAGGTCTGGTCTAGTTATAGGTAACCCATATACTTTAGGCCATTCCTATGTTAGTCTAAGTTTGAATAAAAATTGAAGACTCTTTCAATATAATGCGACTTAGGTTGCTAACAATTTCATAAGGGAAAATTTGGCACATTTGAAGGCCCTAGTAATCTATTTGCCTTTATACCAATTCAGCTTAAACACTTTAGTTAAGTGTAGGATATCATCCTCCAAGTGATCTTCATTAAAAATTATTATTGCTCTCATGGCAAGGGTTTTTATTACCCATAATTTTTGAGAGGGATGGTCAATGGAATCTATGTGGAGATAAATATTAGTATGGATGGATTTATGATAGACCTTATAAGAGAAATAACCATCCAAATTTATGAAAATGAGGATATCTAATAATTAAAGACTACCTTTAGATTCTAATTTCTTAGTAAACTTGATGGATTCAACCACATTATTCAGATGAGTGTAGAATTCCTCTAGTTTATTTAACCCATGTGGTTAATTAACATGGGTGTCATCCATGTATCTCTTCCACCATTTTCATTTTAAAAGGAAATAATTAAGAAAAAGGCCTATAAAGTATTCCATAAATAGGTTGGACCCCACTAGAGAGAGGGGTGAGCCCATTGCAAACCCATCTATTTGGTCATAAATAACTCCTAAGTATGAGAAGGAAGTAGAAATTAAATAAAGAGTCACCATGGATGTAATTTATTCATCTACATGATTACTTACTACTTTGATGGTGTCAACTGTAGGAATTTTAGTAAAGAGTGACACCACATCAAAACTCATTAAAATGTTATCATTAGAGACATTTTAGTCCCTAATAAATTCTATAAAATTAGAGTCTTTGATAAAGGAGGAGGTTTTCCCTATTAATGACTTTATCATATTAGCTAGGAATGATGCTAAATCATAAGTAGGAGAGTTAGTGGTATTAATTATAGGTCTAATGGGAATCCCCTCCTTGTGTATCTTGTGGGCACTATAAATTCTATGGGTAATGGTTTTATTAGGAAGAAGCTAATTTTTTGTGGTGTCATCAAGGGAGGATTGATTAATTAATTTTGTAATTGATCTAGTGATTTTAGATATTGGTTTGGAGGATAAAACTCTATATCTCTTTTTGTTATGTAAGTGGTCAAACATCTTAGTGTTTTTGTAATTTTTGTCTATAATAACTATATCATTCCCCTTTTCATCTTTGGTGATGATGATATTGTCATTTCTATTGATGATTTTTACAACATTACATTCCTCTTGAGAGATGTTCTAGTTGAGAGGTTTGGATTTTCTTAATGCTATAACATAGTCTCGTATAGTAGCCTGAACTAACTCATGAGGAATTAATTTTAACATGTTTTCAATCTTTACCATGAAGTCTTCTCTAGGAATGTGTTTTGGGTTAACCATGAATATTTAACCCTTTTTGAAAACATTGAAAGATGGATTATCAAGGGGAAGGTTGGAAAATTTTATAATAATTTTTTATTCCTAATTTAATATGGCATGATGTGTGAGTGGGTTTAACCTATTCAAAGGGTAACAAAGATTGTGGAAGATTTAACATCAACATCCAAACAAGTATCAAGTTTTAGAGGAAATGTTACACAATCATTATCATGGCCTACCAACATAGGAGTAACATTTATATGTTCATAATAATGGGAGTATATCATGTGATAGTGGGTTAGTTCATTCCCTAAGGTGTATGTGTCCAAAAAGTCTTTAATACTATCATCTAGATATAAAAAAATTGGCATGATCCCTATAAAAAAGGTGACTAGGGGAGATATGATTGGGTAGGAAAGGGGATATGAAATGTGTGGTGGGGAAAATGAAGGAAACACCAAGATGAATAATATTTATTAGAATAAAGACACTTAAATCAATTTGTTAAGACAAAAATACATTTGACATTAATGAATCTTGAGAACTCATCCTATCCACACAAATTTAGGTTAACTAGTGAATTATAAAAATTATCACATGAAGGTTATTTATGAAAGAAAATTAAAATATACCTACCTTCCCATAACATGTTACCCATTCCTTAATACTCCTTACATATCCCAAAATATAATATTAATATTGGGTACCTACATGAAAAAGTAGGTTCACACTATAAATATATTTTTGAAAGTATGAGACCTCCTACCCTAGTATACTAGACTACCACACCCTAATAGAACTTAGAAATATTATGAGGCTAACTATGAATTTTTAGCTTCAATAAGGATATGAGATGTGTCTAATAATAATCACATATTTTGGTGTGTTTTTGAATTTTGAATGTTTGTTTTTGTATTTTGATCGTTCCTTTTTATTTTAATGATTTGGATTTTGAATTTTATGTATTTTATCTAATTTTCCTTCTTACATATTCAAAAAACTAAACATTGGTTTTAAAAATAATTATCACTAGAAAAAATACACTTAGATCCTAGGAAAAATAATCGAGAGAGCATGGTGTCTAAGTCTCTTGTAATTTCATGTTAGATAAGAGTTTTATCTTGAAACCAACCTTGATGTGCCCATAATAGAATGGAATAAAGGAGAGGATAGAAGTGAAAATGGAATGATTGAATTACCTCAAATCACAAGAAATGTGTATTTTAAACATGGTGTAATAATAGGTAAGTATGAATCATCATCATAATTAATATTGTAAGTGAATTGAGACATCACACTAGTTTGTTTAAAATTTTTACTACAAAATAATATGATTGATTTTAAGAGTATGAACTCACAACTCTCAACCATTGTTTAATTTTTTAGGGAAGATTCTTAGTTAAGATTTTGATTGTAAGTAATTTATAAAATGAATATTTTTTTAGCAAGGCCTAGTCTTATCCAAGGTCTTACATTGAAACTCATAAAATTCAAACTAAAGAGGTGTAAAAATAAAGGATGTGTCTAGTAAGTAATGAAATTTTATGAGTAAGGCATGTTCCTATACAATATCTTACACCAAAAATAACAAAATTCAAACAAAAGAGGTGTAAAAACTAAAGGATATGGATATTAAGTGATGAAATTTTTAGAGGATGGCTTGGTCCTATCTAAGGTATTACACCGTAACTCATAAAAGGCAAACCAAAATGGTGTAAAAAGTAGATAAGTTTTTAGAGAAACAAACTAATGACCCATGAGACACTTGAAGTTTAACTAAAAAAGGAAAAAGAGACAAAAATATATTCATGAGGACATATGGGTCATATACATGGTCTTATGATATAACTAATTAATTAATATATGAAGGAATGTAGATAGACGCAAGGACCACAATAGAAACTGAGGGTACTAAAATTAATGCAATATTATACTTTCTGAAGATTTAAAAAACATGAAAAAAGTGTTTTAACAATAATATATAAAAATATATATAAGACATGAAAAACAACAATTATATTTTGAAATGAAAGTTTAATAAAATACTTGTTTAAAAATTTATCCTTAATGGGTTCCTTAAACATATGTCCTTCATTAGTTTATAGTCTATAAGTACTAGGACTAATAATATCTTTGACTAGATAAGGGCCTCACCATTTTTTAGCATACTTGCCTTATTTATCATGGGTATAATATAATTTAAGGACTAATGCATCAACACTAGATATGCATTTTAACATTTTTGTTATGTTTTTTGGTGATTTAAGATTTATATTACCAATTATGTTGTAGATCACCCATATGTTAGTCATCAAGGTCTAAATCATGTAAGTGGGCTTCTTAAAGTTTTTCATTAACAATAATTACAAGAAGAGAGATAAATATAAATGGTATTTCAACTTTGAGAGGTAAGATAGATTCAAATATATATATATATATATATATATATAATGATGTGGTTGTAGTAGTGATACAGATTTAGTATGATAAGCCTAAAGTGCATGATGAAGTTTTAAATGCTAGTTAGAATGGGAATATTGAATGGAATTTTGTTGGCCCCTAAATTTTGATGAAGTATTTTTCCATTTTGGTACATGATGTGAAAGGATCATTATCCATTTTGATGCGAGTCTGACATGTCATAGAAGAACCATGGCATGGGAAGACCATGGAGTGTAGCTGATAGGCACCAAAGTATCATGGCATCGAACGTGTTGGGTGTAGAAGGATAATATAGAAGGGCACCCAAGATTAGAAGACCTAGTAAAAAGATAACATGTTATGAGGGACCTAAGAATATAGGATTAGGATAAAATTAAAAGACTAAGGGAGTGCATGGGAAGCAAAACACAAGGCATGTAGGAGTAATTATAAGAACATTTCAAATGGGACACTTTGACCCCATTAATCAGAGGTTTTGTACAAGCCCATGAGGAAAGGAATAGTTGGCCACCAGGATATAGCATAGAACAAGGATATAAGGGTGAAAAGACTCAATTCTATAGGAATAACTAATTGTAAGAGCCATGAATCTTAGTTTTTTGGGATTTTGTGTGCCATCTATTGATGATAGTTATAATGATGACACTTGGTCAAGAAAAAACAAGTATAAAAACCCCTATTGTAATCATTGATGATGATAGACCTTTGGAAAATAGATATAACATTATTGTCTTGTAATTTAGTAAGCAATTAATAAGAAATTAGTGTTTTCCATATTATGTTATGAGTGATGAAATATTCTATGTGTTGGATGATGGATATGGTATATTTCTAAGTCATGGGTATCTTTTTCATTTTTCACTATTGTTAAATAGTAATGGTGATCCTAGTTATAGTGGTAGTTAAATTTGGGACAATAAGGATAATAGAAGTATATTTATGGTGTTTAAGCTCTTAAGAACTATGTTATGAAAGATGAACAAACATATAACATTATGCTACAAAACCTTTAGAAATCAGTCTTTCACTACACACTTTTGGTGAGTGCATAAGACTTACCTCTCACATGATAGGGCCAGTGTACTAGATTGTTGGGGAGAAGTTTCAGTGCTAAAGTGGAACTAAGTAAAATAACCTAAAATTTTGGTTCCACTAATGGGACTTGAAGCAATTGAAGCACAATCATGGAAAAAAATTTGATCACATTATGTTAGAGAATATTGAAGAATGAGTTACCAGTGTCAAGGACAACTTTGTATTTCTATATCTTAAACCAATAATCTCTACATGATAGTGGGTAGAGAAGAATCTTTATAGTTATATATACGAAACTTTCTTTACCAAGGTCCTAGTTATCTTGCATGATTGGATATTAGGATATGTTCAAGGATGATCTATAAATCTTGGAAGAAGGCAACCTTGGACACTTGAATGGTAGAGGAGTTAAGCATGACTTGGAGTTACTTATACTCAAGTAGTTAACTTATAGTGGAGAGGTGTTTAGAATAACTACATTTCAAAGTACACTATTACCACCTATTAATGTCTTAAGGAATAAAATTTCCAATTTTTATGGGAGCCAAGGTGATGTTATATCTCATCACTTTCCTTTGAAATTAAGAAGCTAATTTTTGACCTTGGATTGGAAACTCTACCCATGGAGGGATAAAATATCATATGCATGAGCTTTATGATTGGAAAGGGAGATTAGGGGTTCATTCAAGATTGTGTATTCAACATGGTAGAAAACTAGTGAGTATTATGGAAATAGAAGTATGATGAACCTCAGTAGAGGATCATGGGATTTAGCGGTGTGAGAAGAGATCAAGAAACCTCAATGAGTGTTGTGAAGAGACATAAGGAAGTGAATAAACATTAGGGACCCATCACTTTCATACCACATTCTTTGCCACTTTTATCCTATGAAGGAAAATTGAGTTGGAATTTCAAAATTAAGGAACCAAATATGAATCAACAAGGCTCACCCACCATAGTGCATGCTCATACCTTTGAGTTAGATAGAATACATATATAAAATTGGGATATAGACAATAAATATTTATAAACTAAACATGTACAAGAGACTAAAAGTAGGCCATTAGGTGATTATTTATAATTTACATTATCTTTCTCTCTTCGAGGGAATTCTATGTCATAGCTTGGGATGCCTAGTGGATCTAGCCCTTAAGGCTAGAGTATAGGCCCAAACATGGGAAACAAACCCTCTAACATGCCTCTTCCCATGGGCACTACTACTAGAAATGTTGGAGGAGGACTATGTGATGTGCAAGTGAAAGTAAACCCCTTCACGGAACTAAAGTTGGATCTTCCAAGAAACTACCCACTCAACAACCTACTATGGTATACTTTGAGATGAAATTACATTTACCTAAATATTGAGGGGTAGAGAATGAATCTAAGCATGTTCACAAGTGAAAATTGATTTGGATAACATGAGACATCATGTCTTCTAAATGAAAGGATATGTAGTTTATAACCATTATTTTAGAGAGCACACATAAATGATATAACAATTTTGAACCTCAACAAGCAATGGTCAACTATGACCAACTCGAAGCATCCTTCTTGTAGGAATTTGACATTCCTAAGTTTGAGTAGTAAAATATAGTAGTAATGAAGGACATAAAGCAAGGTCTTATAGAGAGTGTGCATGATTCAAAACCTTTCTTTCTAAGTTGTCATTTGAAATAAATCCTACTCAACATGCATAATGGTTTGTGGGAGGATTGTTATTACCTTTTTGATAGACTCTGTCACAAAGAACCTTAACCAATGCATGCGAGGATCTGAAAGTTATCCTCTACACTGAAGTGGTTAGAAGCATGGATATCAATATTAGTCCCTTTATGGAGGCATAGATAGCATCCATGGAATTACAACTTGAAATTTTGATGGAAAATAATGCACATGAGACACACAGTGGTGTTTGGTGTACCGATTGTGGAAGTAAAGGGCATACAAGGAACAACTACCCATGTAAGAACATCTATGTGGTACTAAAACAAACTTTTAAGATCTATCGTGAAGAACATGATGTCTATTATTTTCCACTTTTGAGATGGGATATGAATACTAAGGTGTCTAAGTATTGTAATATTTGTGATGCCTACACCCATAACACCAATGAATTTTTATTGATTAGTGATATTCATGAAGCTCAAGCACATGGCACGTGCCAAGCATTAGTCATCAATACCCAAGACAATGGTGGATACCATGGGAAAGGAATATGATGAGGTAGTGTTTAGTTTCCATTGAGGAATTATTAAAAATATGGGTCACCAAACCACTATTAAAGGGATTGCCTAGAGTACCCAACTTGTACATTTTATAAAAAGCACCATCGACTAGGAGAGTGTTCTAATCTATATGAAACCATCACTAAGGATCATAATGAAAAGGGTACCAACATGATTTTAATAGATAAACCATAATCTCATGCATGCCCAACCATCCCAATAGTGTAACAAATAAATATAACCACTTGTATTGTGGCATAGACTCAATCCATAACCAACCTGATTGAAAGGTACATTAGGAAGAACCACAAGCAAAGAAGTACCATGATGCTTAGTAATAAAAGGATTTCCTTTAGGATACAATGGAAGTTATGTAAGAGCTCTAAGGTGAGATTCAATACCTCAAGGACAAGGATATAACATAACACACCATAGTGTCAAGGAAAGTTGAACTGTGGGATGATTTTCAAGAACTATAAAAACATATGTTGGATGAAGACATTATTCCATAGATTAGTGCTTGGCTTAAAAGTTAGGCCCACTTACCAAATGAAGTCTACCCTTTCCTCAATTTTCAAATTGAATATCACCATTTAAACCATGCCCAATGTTATGAAAAACCTAGTTCCTCTTCCCTAAAAGGTGGAGAGATATTGGTTAATGTTGCTATCAATGGATGGATAATCTAAGATATTTTAGTAGATACTAGCATGGAATTTAATTTTCTCACTAAAGATGCTTGGAAAAAAATGTCTAGTCTAGCCCTATAGCCCTCTCCTCATGTCTTGTTTATGGTAAATAAGACTTGAGTGCATATTATTGGATTCCTCAAGAATGTCACTATTGACATACTTGGGGTTCCATTCAAATCATATTTAGAGGTCTTGGAGTTGGTACAAGCTGATGACTATCTAGCCCTACTAAAAAGGCCTTGGTGATATGAGAACCATGTAAATTTGAGCTTTAAATACTGATACATTAGTTTTGAGAATGTTGATCAATGCATAGTGATACCTTCATACCAAACACAAGGACCTCCCTATATCGATCCCATAAATGCTGATGAAGACATCAACCACTTATATAATGTTACTTCTCAAAGTGATGAATAACATGATTCAATGTTGATGGTATTATCCAGTAGATGGACAACTAGTCTATGTTAGATACAAGAAATGCTTATAGTTGTTGAGCTCATGGTGATTACTATCTCACTAAAAGGTTGTGCAACACCATAAATAGAGGAGAAAACATCCCATGCCATCTTCCTAAACATCACAAGTTCTTACACCTCATGGGTTTAGTAATGAGAAGACCACTGATGAGACCAATACTAGAAAGACTTGATGAAGCCCCATGGTTCTAAGGATAAATAGAGGTACGTGAATTTATCTAGTAAATCAAAGAGTTATATGATACTGAGAATGATCAAATGAGGTCATTAGATCACATTTTTATGGTACTACCAATAGATGGTGGCATGCTTATAAAGAGAACCTTTTGTAGTAGGATCAAGTATGGGATGTACTATACCATATATTTCATCATGATAATAATGCTAAGGGATCATTTAATTATAGCCACATGCAAGCACCCAAACCTCACATTAAGGTTTTTGAGACAATATGTTGGACTGAGGACACATTCTTAGTAGAATACCTCTAGGTGCATGCATTCTATGGGACTTTATGAACTTGGGCATGAGCATGGTATATTCATAGAGAGAGGCTCATGGGTACTAGTTTTTTGTAGTTACTAAAGGAGAACATGATTATGGTGATATATTACTCTTTACTAAGGATGGACTTGCACCTCACCCTTCAATCCATGCATGCAGAAATCATTAGAGACCCAAGTCCTATCAAAGACCACCTATGGCATATTAATCAAGAACTTAAAAAACCCTTGCATTTATTCATTAAGCCTCCCACCCAATTAGTTATTTTACCATCGATAGTTCCTAGTGAAGAATGCCATGAAGAGATCCACTTGGGAAAGTAAAAACTCATCTTCGAATTAGATGAAGGTGAAGGTTATACTTCACTCAACTCCTTGACTAACCACCTAGATGTCCCTATAAGTACTAGTTCATGAAATATCTAGGAAAAGAGTTCTCTAAAGGATAACCCTTATCATAGGACCATTAAAACTATTGAATATAATAATGTCATGGAGTAAGAGAAAAATATGGCTATAATTGGAAATTATTGGGACTGACATAGAAATTTCAAAGATTTTTAAGTTGTTTAAAGAGTATCAAGATGTATTTTTTAGTAATTATAGTAAAATGAAATGAGTCCACCCTTCTCTAGGAAATACACACATAAATATAATTGATGACACTCACCCTATGAAGAAATGACCATATAGGATAAACCCTAACCTCTTAGCATGAGTGAAAGAGGATGTTGATAGCATGCTCTGTAGCAGATTAATTACTCCCATTGATAAATATAAATGGGTTAATCCCATGATAATCAGTATCAAAAAGGATGGGTGTATCTTTATCTATGTGGATTAACATGTCTTAAATGCATCTTATGTGATATATCCTTTCCCAATGCCTTTCAGAGAGGAAATCTTAGAAGGTGTTGCTAGTTGTGAAGTATACTCTTTTATGGATGGGTCCTCAAGGTACCACCAAGTCTAAATAGCTAAGGAAGACTGATACAAGACTACTTTTTCTACTAAATGGGGATATTTTATCTATACCATCATTCCTTTTGGGTTGAAAAATGCTTTAGTAGGGTTTTCATGAATAACAGTCAAGGATTTTAAAGATTTCATTCAAAAATACCTCCAAGTTTACTTGGATGACTAGGTATATGTGTTGGTTAAGTACCATTGTGATAATCTAAGACTCATGCTTAAGTGCTATCAGGTGCTACAAATTTCTTTAAATTTGATGAAGTGCCTATTTGTGACACCTTTTGGTGTACTTCTTGGGTATATTATTTATAAGGAAGGACTCTTGGTAGACCCAGCCAAGGTATGTGATTATTCAAATGCCAGCACCCAAGACTTAGCGTGAGGTGTGTGCCTTCGTAAAACACATGAGATATTAAAAAAAGTTAATTTAGGGTTATGATAAGATTGTATCACCCCTAGAAGATATTTTAAATCACAATGAATAGTTTATATGGACTAATTCTTGCAAAGCATGTTTTGAAACACTTATAGAAAGGATAATTACCACTCCTATCTTGTAATTACCTAATTAGACAAAGTTTTTTCATGTTCATGTTGATGTATCTTGGACAATAGTCAACATGATACATGTATAACCAGGTGAAGGACATTTGGATCACTCGATTTACTTTGCTAGTAAGAACCTGGCATTGGCTAAGAGGAACTATACCACCATTAAGTACAAAGATTTTTCTATGGTTTACAATATATACAATTTTATGTAGTACCTTATAGCCACACCATTTACATTATATATAGAAAATGAGGCCTTGGAGTATATTTTCAACAAGCCAGTACTACATGGGAGAATTTGCCACTAGATTTTCCTCTTCTAATAATTCCAATTTTCTATAGTAGTAAAGCACAAGAAGATCAACTATGGACCTAATAATTTATCTTGAATTAAAATTGATAACCCCCATATGCCATAGAAGATGATCTTCCTTACCAATATATCTTTCAAGTTGTTTAGGTACCTGAAGAGCTAGAGGATATTATAACATTTCTCAACACTAGCTACATGCCTAACTCCCTCACTTTAAAAGAGAAAAAGTAACTTGCAATTTATACCACATCTTATTAGCTCATATCAAGAGATATTTACAATGTGGATCATTACAAGGTGATTTTTTACTATATAATGCAACATGAGTACCTTAAGGTGTTATAATAAGTCCATGAAGGTATTACCATATGATACTATGTTAGAGAGGATATTGGATCTAAGGTCCTACTTGTCAAACTCTAGTGGCCAAATTTATTCAAATATGGAAGGGCATATGTTAGGTAATGTGATGTCTACCATTTCATAAGAAAACCAAATAGGAGAGATGTTATGACCTTACAACCCATTCCTTCTCAAGAACCATTCAAAAAATGGGCTATTGATTTTATGTGACCCATAATTCCAATCGCATGATGAATGGGATCTTGGTAAATCATTATAGCAATTGACTTCCTCATGTGTTAGGCTAAAGCAACACTAAAAAAATATTATATTATAGTAAATAACACATGATTCATCTAGGAGAACATTATAACATGGTTCAGATGTCCCCTAAACTTCACCATCGATCATGGAACCCACTTCTTGAATGAAATGATTTGTATCTTATTGGTCAAGTTCATAATTTCACACCACAAGATGAAATCATACCACCCACAAGACAATGGAATAGATGAAGCCTTCAATAAGATCCTTGGTACAACTTTAATAAAAATTTACAATGTTAGCCAGACTGATTGGGATGACAAATTATTTTTAGTATTTTTGGCCTACCCAACTACATACAAAGGCCTCAACAAAAGTACACCATTTAACCTAGTGTATGGAAAGGAAGTGGTCATGATATTTGAGTTCCTAATTCCATATCTATAAATAACATGTGTGGGAAACCTAGATGATGAAGCCTCTTTGAAATCCTAGCTCGATGATTTGATGAAACTAGATGAGACTCAATTTCTTACCCATTGGAGTTAGGATGTTGAGAAATCCAAAAAAAATCATGGCATGATCACCATCTAAGGAATAAAGTATTTTATATAGGAATCAAAGTTATATTATATGATTCTAAGTTTACACACCACCTTGGGAAGCTCTGCATCCATTGGGATTGTCCATTTATATTTCATAGCATTCAACCTACTAGTTCTTATCAATTAAAACAAATGGCTGATTAGTTCCTCTTGAGACACTATAATGGCAGTCAATTTACATCATATTATGATTCCATTTAACTAAAAGTTTTTAGTCAATAAGGGTTAAGGCCATTAGGTTAGAATTTATTACATTTAATAAAAAGCACTATCCTTGAGGTGTACATTTATTCTTTAATGTAATTTTAAGTTTTTGTACTTAGTATGTTTTTGTGGAGGACCATGAACCCCTTTTAGTATGGAGTAAGGCATCATGCATGTGACAATAATAATATGTTTAAAGTTAAAATTGTGCATTTAAGGCATGTGGATGTGTAAGTGCCAAAGGTGTAACAGTCATCTATGGCATCCAAGTAATTAAGGACATGTAAGTCATTCAATACACTGTGAATGCACTTTGAAAGGTTCCCACCATTTGAGTGATTGTTATCTTCTATTATACTAGAAAGGTGGGACATAATTGTCATCAATTTATAATAAATGCATGAGAATGGATGGACCATTAATGTAACAAGGTTAGTTATGCAGAGAAGTGTGTGAATAGAATGATGGGACAAAACTGTTAAGGCATTAAATTATTAATATAAGATTTTAAGTATGAATACCATTAAAATATTTGCATTTATGGCTAGAAGTGACATTGGGAAGGAAGTAATTAATGAATTTAAACTCTCTAAATAGCCTATAAATAAGAGTTATAAAGTCATTTTTCACTTTCCTTGCATAAATCTTCCAAGTGTTAGTGTAAAGAACAAGCGATGAATAGAGAACCAACAACCATGATGATATCAAATTATTTCAATCTTGAGAAAATCAACATGTTTAAAAAATTGGTAAAGTAATGAAGGTTGTTTCTAGGCAAAAATAAAGGTTACTAAGTTTGGATTGGTTTATTAGAGTGGGAATTTTTGAATTTATAGTTTTTAAGTCTACCATTGTTGAAGTGTGAACCATAAGAGCTGAAGTAAGTCATTCTACCACCACATATTTAATTTGGAAATGTAGAATGGCCATGGATTAACCTTCAACTGCCATGAAGGGTAATTCATCTAAATAAAAAGTCAAAAATACTTGAAAATCTTCCAACTATACTAGAGGAGGAAGAGGTGAGTAGAGGAGATTGGTTCCCTATTAGGTAAGAGGTTTTGGAGAATCAATAGAGACCATAACAAGTGTAGCGTGTAGAAGGAGTTTTGAGAGAATTCATGGAAGTAAAAGTAAGAGATAACATAGAGGAGGAAGAAAATATTGTGAAGAAAGGAAATCAGGCATAAACCTCATCCATGCAAAACTCCCTAATATCTTCCCCTCTGTCTTTACTCTTAAAGGAGATGCAATACCTAGAGTCATTCTTGCACATGGAGAACCAGGCTTCCAAGGTGTCAATTACCATAATTTTTTATTATAATCATCATAAATTGGGGAATGAATTATAACTATAGAATTACTACCAATTTTATATCACTAACACAATAAATCAAGTGGTTTATGACTTGTCTATTAGGAACTAGCTGGACAAGGTAGGCCTATTCCAAATTTTTGAGTTGCCTTATTTTGGAAAGCCTACTGAGCTAGTTTAGTTCCTATTTTTATGTTTACATGAGGAATACATCTAATTTTAGGGGTGAAACATGAAAATCACCCCAAAAAGGATCATTAAAGTTATGGGACTTGAGTGCTTAGGGATGAATGTCCTAGATGACTTAGCTAATATAGAGGAGATTCAATAGACCGCCATGATGCTTATGTACTAGAAGTAAGGACATGTAATTCACATAAGGAACCTACAATATCCTACCTTTAGATTAATAGTGTGGATCATTTCTACCAAGGTCAAAGGGACTAACCCATGGAAGGAGGTGGACATGGCCCATCTACACATTGTTCACTAAGTCTCCCAAAGAACAAAGTATAATTGGGTGTTTTTTTCATAGAAGATAACTAAGGATGTGGAGAAGGCCCAAAAAATAACCAAGCATAAGTTTTTTTGGGGAGAAATCATTTTATTTCTAGTTTTTGATGAGATTGGGGTGCTTGATTATTGTTTAGGTTCATTGAAGTAGGTGTATTCCCCACTCATAGGTCCCCCACTGAGCACTTCAAAGCATTTACTTGTCCCTAGCATACTACCCTATCTTACAAGATGAAGATGAGGTAGTGGTTATATGGGATGAAGGTGGATTTTTGGAATGAATGGTGCATCCCAAAGGATTTTCCCCCTTGGCTATAGATGAAGGAGAATTTTTTTGTAAAGCAACATTACTCCTTGGTGCACATTTGCATGAATCCTTCAAGAGAGAATTCAACATGGATTAAATTGTCATATGCATTATATACATGATACTTCATTAATTCCATAAAATATATATATGATACACAACCAATCATTCTTAAAATGGAGTAGATAGATGCAGAGCACCACACCCTTCAAAAAATGTATGTATATCTAGGCAAGAAGGCCTTTATGGAGAGGGGGGCAACTGACTTAACTGATATCAAGGTTAAGCATATCCTAGTCATAGAGAAAGTACATAAATTATTCTATATGTTATGCCCCCAATAGTACCCTCAAGATGGAGAGCCCAAAGAGAGGCTCCCCAGGCACCACAGCCACTAAGGAAGAATCCAAAGTTGAGTTCCAGTTTAAGTGGGTAGTAAGCCCAAAAAAATGATAGAAGATAGTAGAGGCACAACCATATAGACCCACTTATTCTCACCCTTACATGCCACATCCACCCCACCTCTCCCTTCATCCTCTCCACCTCTCCCTTCACCTTCACCACCTCATTTATCCCCTTCCCCTCCTCATACTTCATCTCCTCCTACCTTACCTTTCCCTTCTCATTCCACTCCTTCTCGCACCCCTACCTTGAACCCTTCATATCCTCAAAAAACTCCTCCAAATTCTCCACCTCCATGACCACCTTCACCTAAACCATATCCAATGACTATCATATGGTCAGTTCCATAACAACCTCCAAGGTGAGTGCCCTAATGGGACTCCTATTAGGTATAGATTCATATTTTGGGATTACATTCTAAGAAAACTCCATACCCATTATAGGAGGCCCCATTTGGTGATCAAATTGATATTTATGGAGTTGGAGTGAGTGAGATGTCCTCAAGAATCCATCAAGAGGATGAGATTGAATAATACTTAGAAAAGGGGGAAATGGACAATTGAATTAGAATATGAATAGGTAAAACTATCCACTACATGTGAACATTACCATTTTAGCATAGAGGATAAGTACCTCTATCTTTGGTCACACTTCCACCCAAGGATATGACCCCATAAACAAGGAAGCAAGTGTCCTTCCTTCTAGAGATTTAAAGTGAGGATCCCTAATTTGATATTCCTTTACATTGTATTTTTTCTAGCATGGGTGCTTTAGGATTGCCAAAACTCATGAAAATTGATCTGTAGAGGCTTAATCAAATAATGACAAGAGATACATTTTTAAAACATAACGTGGAAATAATGCACTAGAACATTTTTTCAAATTTTGATTCATGCACTATAGAGGGAAAGCATGCCAGGGTCTTAGAAATATATAATAACATAGTTGTAAAAAATCAAGTACTTATCGAGGAAGTGGCTTCCTTGAAGCAAAAAATACAAGAGGCCATAGAGGCTATGGTAAGGGTTTTAAAACTTTGCAAAACAATTTTAAAAGAGGAACTAACACTTAAGGATGGTATACCACTAGATGGGGATGCCACTAGGAAATTAAACACCTTAGTGGAACTTTTTCTCAAGAAACACAAAGACCACCCTAAGTCAAGAGATGAGGGGAAAGATATGATGTAAAAATTCACCATGGTATTAGAAATTTTCAAGAGTGCCTTAGAGAGTGTTGGGGAGCTTATCCCAATTGTAGATGGAATTTTAGTATTTCTAGTGTACCCAAATAAAGTATTTAAGGCCCAGTTCCATGATGAAGAGGTCTTGAAGCATCAAGTAGTTAATGATACCTTTTTAATAAAATATTGTGCCATGTGAAAGCAATAATTTAAGGATGTTGAAATGATGGAAGGCACTGTTAATAACCATCATCAAAAAATAAATGAAAGTTTTGCCATACTCTGAGGATAGGTTGATAAGAAGGTCTCTAAATTAGAAGACATCTATAAGGAAGCCAACATAACCCTATATGAATAGATGAAAATTAACGAGAGTCCAACTCAGCCCAAGGAGATAAAAGAATCAAAAGAGGCCATTAAAAGAATAAATGCCAAAGTCCTTGACACATTATTCCATTGGGATGGGCTAAAGAAGGAATTCGAGTAGAAGGGGCCAAAATTTTTGGAGGATGCTAGGATAGCTTAGTCTAGGATAGACTAAGATCATAGTGTGGGGTGATGTTGTCCCCTAAATTTTGATGAAGTATTGTTCCATTTTGGTGCATGATGTGAAAGTATCATTGTCCATTTTGATGCAAGTTTGACATGGCATGGAAGGACCATGACACAAGAAGACCATGGAGCATAGCTGATAGGCGTAGAAGTATCATGGCATAGAAATTATTAGGCACAAAAGGATAATGTTATAGGGTACCCACTATGAGATGATCCAATTAAAAGAGAATGTGTCATGAGGGACCTAAGAATAGAGGACTCAAAATAAAAGTAGAAGACTAGGGGAGTGTATGGGAAGTAGAGCATAAGGGATGTAAGAGAAGTTATAATAAAATTTCAAATGGGGCATTTCAACCCCATTACTTGGATTTTTTTAGTAGCCCATGAGGACTGAAACACTTGGCCACTAGGATATATAATATGATGAGGATTAGGATGTAGAGACCTGAGTCTATAGGAATAACTAATTGTAAGATCCATGAATCTTAGTTTTTTGGGAGTATGTGTGCCATCTGTTCATGATAATTAGAATTATGACACTTGGTTAGGGAAAAAAAAGTATAAAAACCCTTGCTGTAATCATTTTCAATGATGAAACTTTAGAGAATATATATATCATTATTGTCTTGTAATTCAGTAAGGAATTAATTAGAAATTAGTGTTTTCCATATTGTGTTATGAGTGATGAAATATTTTGAGTGTTGGATGATGGATATGGTTTATTTCTAATTTATAGGTATATTTTTATTTTATTACTACTATTAAATAGTAATGGTGATCCTAGTTGTAGTGGTAGTTAAATCTGGGACAATAATGATAATAGTAGTATATTTATGGTGTTTAACATTTTAATAACTATGTTATAAAAGATGAAAAAACATATAAATTTTTGATACAAAGCCTTTGAGAACCAATCTTTAACTGCATGCTTTAGGTGAGCACATGAGACTTACCTCTTGTGTGATAAGACTAATGCACTAGATTATTGGGGAGAAGTTTCAAGGCCGAAGTGGAACTAACTAAAAGAACCCAACACCTTTTGTAAAATTTTGTTAAGATTTTTAGTGGACATTGATTTTCCATGGATTATAACTCATGTAAAATTTAAGAATGATTTTTAATTTATCACATAATTATTTCATATACTTATTCTTTAAGTTCCCACCATTGTCATAAATAATGGTGTTTGGAATTTTAAAGAGTCAAATGATTTGATTAAGTATAAATTGTGATATAGTGATGCCCATGAATTTAATAAGGGGCATAGAATCAACCCTCTTATTAAAATACTCTATGACTATGATAATGAAGACAAGATCATCTTGAGAGAGGTAGTTCACCAATGATATCTAATCCCCACATGGAGTGATGCTTGAGGCTCAGACTTTCATGATTTTCTTTATAAGTTTCTTAAGAAACTTTTAGAACATTACTATAGGAATTTTAAGGCATTATTCAATGAAATTAAATCAATTCCTATTTAAAAACGTTTATTAGTCTTTAAAAATTCATGTCAACTTACAATAACCAACAATTTTCTCCTTAAATTCAACACTTTCACAAAATCATTTTGGTAAGGTTAAAAATGATACAAGATTAATTCTAAAGTATTTATGGGTTTGAAATCAATTCCATAATTCAAATTACCTTATAATTTCTAGTATAATATAATAAATATGATATCAGCTCATTTTAAAAACAACTTTTAATTGATTGATCTCTTTTTACTTTAAACACCCAAAAGGATACTAGGACTAATTAGGCCTAATTGGTCTAATACATTGATTAAACTCGAAATATTGTTCTAAGAAGATTATTTAAGCTTGTAGAAATCATTTTTAATTTAATCCTTCAAAAATTAAGATTTTCCATACTTCACTTTTCTTGAAACTTCATTTTCCTTCTTTATTAGGCTTCTACATTCAGTTTTCAACCCTACAGACCTGATATTTATTCATAATTTTTTTATTACATGAAAAAATGACATGTGACCACCTTAAAAACTTTAGTGATACTAAAATACACATTTTTACAAGTTTTGGCAATTTTTGTTGGGTCTTTCTCTTGGAAAGTGAATTTTTTTCATCTAGGCCTAATTGCCACTTGTCCTTAGGGTTGTTGGACTATTATTTTGGTTATAAATTCACTTTATGATGCCAAATATTCTTTAAAAAACTTTAATTATGTAATATACCTCCTTATATTAATATCAACAAGTTTTTAACAAATTTTAAAACTAGTAATATGTAATTTCTTCTTGTTTACTAGACACCCTAACTTTGTGACATGATAAGAACTCTTTATTTGATAAAATTTCAAAATTTTAGTGTTTATTTAACTTATTTTATCATAAAATGGTCTGAAACACGTAAATAATTATATTCCATGCTTATTTAGACAATATTTATGACAAAAATATATCATGTTTCCTTTGGAAAATTTAGTCACAGTCTTAGAACATAGTATTCATACTTACCTCACAAATGGCATATGAGGAATGAATCCAAAATTACTAAAGATGAAAAAGCACATAATTTACACCTTTTTATAATTTTATAACTTATTCAAGTTTTAATTAAGTTTTCTCAAACAAAATTATTATGAAACTATTACATGATCACTATTTTTTTCAATCTTGTTTAGTTTCATTATCAATACATGCAAAGGACCATTGAAACTCAAATAAAATATATGAACCTACATGATTTGATTTCAATAATTATTTAAGGAATTAATCACTTATCCCAATATTCAATATTTTTAAAATATATCCTTAAATTGTTCAAAACCCATGTTATTTCCTTCTAAAGTAGTATACAATCAAGAAATCAACTCAAAACATATACACAACTCAAAAAACATATCAAATTCATTTACTTACATGGATATAAGTAAAATACCATGTTAAAATGATTTATATAAGATCTTGAATGCTCATTTCATTCAAATGATAATCCAATCAATTTTTATGTGGGGATTTAACATCTCGAATTCTAAATTATTTCTCAAATAGACTTCTCCTTTGGATTACATCCTTTTTCATTCATTAAAAACATATTACGAATAATTGTCCTATTGAATTTCACTATAAAAATATATATATAATTAGTATAAATACATATTTAAGGGGTGTATCATCACTATTTCCTATTCTTATTCCTCACTCTCTCTCTTCCAAAAGGTTATATTACATAGGATTTTAAGCCTACCTTCACCTCCTACATATATGGGACATAACATATCATCATTATAAAATTGAATTTTATTTGTTTTAAAAAAGAATATCTCAACCATTTGGTTAGGCTTTTCAAAACATGATCAATTTCTCATTTTTCAAACATATAACTCCTCAATGACTTATATCATCAGGGTTATTTCCTACAAACTTGATTTTTAGTTCATCTACATGTACATTCATCAATTTGACTCTTCATCCCACGTTCATTCATTATTGGTTGAGAATTAGACATATTTAAAAAAAATTAGGCATTTCAAACATGAATAACTTCTCCTAATATACCTATTCATGTATAATAAGCCTTATTACAACTTTATTAACACTTTACAATGCCTTTTTATTCAATTATGACTCCCAAAATCCTTATTTTAATCCTAATGCAATTTTGAATAAATTTAAAGGGAAAAATTTTGCATTACACATTTGTATTTTTAAAATATACATTTTAGGAGGTAAAATCACTCTACCTTCTTAAGACCAAATAAGTATTATTAAATGTAACACAATATTTTATTTATTAAATTTTGATGCTCCTACATTAGACTCCCTAGATGACAAAATTTTAACTACTCAAATGCAACTTATTTTTTTATTTATTATTTTCCAATTTCTCATTATATTTTTTATTTCAATTTTTCATCCTCTATCTTCTTCATGATTAAAGAGCATAATTGGCTCATTTTCTACTTCATTTTCCTTGTTTGAGTTCATGATGAGTCTTACAAATTACTCCATCTCCTCATCTTTTCTCATAACTGCTCATTCAAAACTAGAATCACAATTAGTTTAAAATTTTTGGGACATCATTGTCTCTCTAATAGCTATCAACTCTTCACTTTATTAATCTTCAGTATCTTTTTGGTCTTCTTTAATATTCGTTCCTTTACAATCATATTGTGTACTCTCTTTTTCAGCTACATATTTATTATTTGATGTAAAAATCAACCTTTCTAGGGATTTTATCTTAGCCTCCAATTGTTTTACACTTTCATAGGTGAAAAAATAACTAAATTCTTCTTTTATCATAAATTATTATTATAAACCATCATTCACATATTTAAAATCAATGTTAGAATAAAAAACTTGAGTTAAAATTTCCCTTCTTGGTATTTATTTTAATGACACCACTTCTTTTTCTTCTTCGAGAAAGGCTATAAATGTTTCTATTACCTCTTCATATTCACTTTGATCCTCCACTATGATAACTTCCTTCACTAACTCTTATTCATTTTATATTTCCTCCATCTTCATGAACTTATAGATCTTTTCATTCCTCATTTCTCTTTTTACTAAGGCAATCAATATTTGCCTTCCTCTTAATAAGTAGCTCTCTATGCCACTTCACCTTTCATTTCATCTTCCAACCACTCCACATTTTTTATCCCATATATTCTATCATGAATTTTGTATTCTCTATAATTCATCTTAAATCCATCATCTTTTTTTCAAACTTCAAGTCTTCCTCTTTAGTACCTTTCTTCATCTCTTTCTTTTAATTTTCCTTCATATTCTTCATTATCTTTCCCTTATATCTTTTCTCTCTTTTCTTTTTAGCCTTAGTGTGCCTTCACTTTCTTTCTCAGCAAGTATTTTCCACCTTTCTTAACTTGTTTATACCTCACTTAGGTTCCTCCCTAGTCTTTTTATACCTATAGCTATTTTTACCTTGGACTTCTTATTCTTGATTTCCAATGAAATCTTCCTTATCAAAATATTATGAGATTCTATTCTAGTTCAGGGTGATTTCTCCTTTCTGAATTACTATAAAATTTTTTTACTTGTTTTAATTTAGAGTTTTATAAAGGGAATAATCTCCTTATATTTTCATCCAACTCAAAAACCTATTTAGTCCAATATCTAACTCAAAAATTTATGAAAAACATTGTGTATAATTGCATAACCATACTAGTTAAACAATAAAATTTACTCAAACTAAAATATTATCACAAAACACTGCATATTTTAAATTCCCAAGAGCTTTTATAAGATATAATACTAAAAATAATGCCCAAGGCCCAAATTTTCATCCTCTTCTTTATAATTTATAAGTTTCTCAACAATTTATTAGGCCTTTACTATAGGTATTTTAAGGCCTTATTCAATAAAATTCAATCAATTATTATTTTAAGAAGTTTCTTAGTTTGTGACAAACACATGTCAACTTACAAGAACAAACCATTTTATATTTCAATTCAACACTTTCAAAAAACTACTCCAATAAGGTTATAAAGGCTACAAACTTAATTCTCAAGTTTTTAGGGGTTTTAAATCAAGTCCATCATTAAAATTATCTTACAGGGTATCTTATAGCATAATCAAGAAGAATTTAGTTCATTCTATAAACCAATTTTAACTAATTTATCTCTTTTTGATTCAAAACCCTATAAGGATACTACACCTAATTAATCTTAATTGGTCTAATACTATTTTAGTTAATTTTCACTCATTTTTTAATTTGGAAACAAGTAATGAAACTAGTAATAGGGTGTGTAGAAGAATACCTAGTAAAATTGTGTGTCTGATCCAAATAATGATGGGAAATCCTCTTTAGCTTGGAAAGAATAACCTATAGATAAGAAATACACTAGAAAATGGGTTGTTATATGGATGGTTGAGTGGACTACCTAGTGTGAGCTAGATCGAAGAATCACATGCTTATTAGGATGTTATCAATCTACTATTTATAATAATTAAGTTGATATAAGTGAAAAGAAAGAATTTTTTTTTTCAATAAATAGAAAGTGAATATATGTAAGATGAGATGAAAATAAATTTACTGTTAAACAAAAATAATAAATATAGCAAAAGTGGGTCAATACTCATGCTGAGATAGTTGGGGTTAGGTTCAAAAAATTAAAAAAGTCTTTATGAATAGATAAGAACACAAAAAATAAGGTTTATTTAGGGTAAAGGGGGTAAAAATAACTTGTTATTTTATACCATAATGATTATTAATGGTTGGGTTAACCATCGGTGGTTGGGATAATCATCGATAGTTGGGTGACCATCGATGGTTGAGGTGACCATTGATGGTTAGGCTAATTATTAATGGTTCCCTGTGTGATTCTGGGAATGATAAAAAAAAAGGATTATAACCTAGGTAATTAGGCAAACATAGGTATGTTATGGATAATGGGAATGAAAAATAAGATACTAATGGGTATGATAGGGTAGGGAGGTTAGAAATATAATATAAATCAAATAAAACAAGCAAGGGATACCTATAACTTGGTGGTGGAAGGCTAAAGCAATTTAGCCAGAGTGATAGTACTTTGGTCTTCAAAAGTGATACTGATAAAGGTTCAGGTCTCTATTGATGTTGTTTGCTTATTGAAGGGATATTGGATATAGACTATTAGAGTTTAGGTCTCTAGGTATCCAACATCCATTTTCATAGACTATTAGAGTTCTAGATCCCTTTTCACTTCCTACTTCTCTCCTTTTATAGGATGAAGTTACTAAATGTGTATGAGGAAGTCACTAATTGGATAGAGGAGAAAGTTGATAATTATAACTCTTTAAAGCTAGTTTGCATTGTAAAATAGGATTTGTTAAATGTTTTATGCCTATTTTTTAGAGTTGGTAATTCTTTAAAGTTTTAAAATAGCCTTGGAGACTTGACCATCAATGGTGAGGCCAACCATCGATGATTAGGTTGACCATCAGTAGTCGAGGTTCTAGAGGAAAAAGGGTTAAAAAAGGAGTGAATTAAAAAGGAAAGTTAAGAAATTGATAATGGGATACATTTTACTAATCTTAGAGTTAGGTAGGGGTTTCAAGAATTTCAACATCTAAAATTATGTAGTTTTTGAATGTCCACATTTTGCCCCTTTTTGTTATGCAGCTTTGGATTATAAGCTACAAAACAAAAATGAACAAGTTGCTAGTCATAATCTAATTGTCTTGAGTATAGGAGGGATTATTCCCCCTCAAATTAGGATATTATGAGGTGAAACTAGAATTAGGTTAGGGTTAGATAAACTATAAATGGGTAGTCATAAGGTGGGTGACACAAGATGGGTTGGGTATTTGAAATGCAAATCTGTGCACAAAATGTGATTAAGGGTGATGAATGAGATTGCGTAGAGACTAAAATTGCCAATGTTGACATAAATAAGGTCATATGATAGTGTAATCTATCCACATCATTGGTCTTATTTGATCTGGTCATGCCTATCATGTCATTTAGATAGGGTTAATATTGTACATAGGTATCTGGGATATGAAGTGCTCCCATGAAATAACATAAATGGTTTGGTCATGAATGAGGTGGTGTGAAATGAAAAAGTTTAATTTCGTAAGGTTGGTCAGTGTGGTCAAAATGATTAAGGAAAGGTCATCACAAAACATGTGGAAGTTTAGGTCAAAACATCCAATGGCAAGGTGGACATGGTTAAACAAGTTAGTGGTTAGAGAGATAGAGAGTATAGATCCAAATTGGTAGGGGGTCTATCTATATCTACTCCAAGATAGTGGGCCTCAACATTAGGGTAGGTAGGGATATCAGGGGGACCACTAATATATGGTAGTGTAGGTACCAATGTAGGTGTAGATAGAGATAATGGTAGTGGTGCCCTAGGGGCATGAGATTATTGACATGGATGGATATTATTTTTATTCCAACCTATGTGTTGATGATGTGATATGTATATGAGTGAGAGAGATAGATACATTATATAATGTATTTCCTTATTGATGTATATGATGATTATGGGGTGATTATGACATTTGTGTTGATAAGATTTCATTATATTGATGTTTGTGATGACATTTGATTATATAGATGGCATGATGATTATGTTATGATGTTTATGATGATTATGTATTTTTGTATTATGAGGACTCTTGACTATGAGAGGATATGTAGATTGATTTTGTTTGTTCATGTTCTTTTGATGTGATGGATATGGTCTATTATGATGATGGATTTTGTGGATGAATTTAGGATCATGATGTATAAATGATGACATTAACTTAGTGATGTATGATTTTAGATATGTAGATGATTGATTTAATTATGTTATTTGTGATTTTGTTCATAGATGTATATGCTTTGTTCAGTGGATATATATATATATATATATATATCCATCTTGTTAGGATCCTCCTTAGAGTACAATTGATTACCTTTGTATAAGCAACTAAACACAGAATTAAACTAGAAGTAATAAGTAACTAGAAATCAGAAATAGCAAAGAATAAGAGATACGAGAAACAATACAATCTATATTAAACTCTTCTAGAAGGAAATACAATGAAGAAATCTCTTATTCCCACACATCTTGGGTGTACAGTAATTCTCCCTCAAGATTTGTCTCTCTCTCAATCAATTAAAATCAACTCAAACACTACGTTGTTCCCTCCAGTGACAATCAACCCAATGGTTGTTGTTGCCTACCTCCAAGTGACAATCAACTCAACCATTGTTGCCTACTCTAATTACAATACATCCCCATGGGTCTCTTAAATAGATCCCAAACCAAACAATAATTAGAAATGTAGACTCAAGAATAAAATTAGTCTTTACATGAAAACTAATTGTTCTCCTAAAATTAGAACAGTTCTGGAAATGCACAAACGACCGATGTCAATTTGAAGGTGACCGATGCTGACTGATCCCTAATCGATGCCAGTTACTATGTAGATGGAGATAATTGATGTTAGTTGGCCTGACTGATGTTGGTTACTTTGTGACCCAACAACCTCCACATTTGCACATTCAGTGAAGCTTTTAGCTCCACAACTCAACAATCTCCCACTTGGAGATAAACAATTGCACTTGTACCTGTACCTGTACAACAACATCCTCTACTTTGTTTTTGGCTTGTTTTTCCATCTTCAAATTCAATCTTGAAGACCAAAAAAAGTTGAATGAAGATTCAACTTCTCCTTTGTTCCCAAATTTGTTAGCATATCAATAGGGTTCTTATCTATATGGATCTTTTCTAGCTTCAACTGACCATCCTCCAATACCTGTCTATTGAAGTGGTACCTAAGCTGTATATGCTTGGTTATTGAATGAAAGGCTGAATTCTTTTCCAAATTAATTGCACTTTGAATATCACTGTACAATCTACAACTCTCTTGCTCCTTTCCCAACTCTTCCATGAACCAAGTCATCCATATCATTTCCTTGCTAGCCTCTGTGACTGCAATGTATTCTGCCTCTGTAGTAGACAGGGCAACAACCTTCTGCAACTTTGAAATCTAGCTAACCACCATTCCACTAACAATGAACACATATCCTATGGTGCTTCTCCTTCCATCCAAGTCACCTACCATATCCGAATCTACATACCCATGTAGAGAAGTGTTTGACCCTACATAGCATAAATGCCTACTGCTAGTCCCTCTCAGATATCTGAGAATCCACTGAACTACTTTCCAGTGCTTCTTTCCTAGATTGGCCATAAACTTGTTGACAACTCCCACTGCTTAGGCAATATCAGGTCTAGTACATACCATGTACTCAACCTCATCATGTGATTTAGGACACTATTCTTTACTCAGCTTGAACTGTCCAACCATAGGTGTGTTTACTAGTTTTGCATCCTACATATTAAACCTCTCCAACATCTTATTCAGATAATCCTCTTGAGACAAAATCAAACTGTGATTTTTTCTGTCTCTAGAAATACTCATGCCAAGGATTGTTTCTCCTAAATCCTTCATGGCAAATGTGTGAGCTAATATTACATTTAGCTTAGTAATTCCCTACATGTATGAACCTGTAACAAGCATATCATCTACATATAGTAACAGGGTAATGTAGCTACTATTATCCAATCTAGTAAAATAAACACAATGGTTAGATTGACATTGACTAAAGCCATGCTCTATCATAAACTTGTCAAACCTCAAATACCATTGTCTTGGAGCTTGCTCAAGACCATATAACCTAGCCTTATGTCTCAATTGTCCATTCTCTCCTTTCTTTAACCTGTAAATCCATTCATTTTTTAGTGCTTTCTCTCTAGCTAGAAACTCTACCAAATCCCACGTTTGGTTCTCTTCCAAGGAATCAATTTCCTCATTCATGCCATGCTCCCACTATTTCCTAGATTCTACCTACATTACCTCTTCAAAACTTCCTAATTTTCCACCATCAGTGAGTAACAAGTAGTATAAAGAAGGGGAATAATGAATTTGAGGTTTACTTACCCTTTCAGACCTCCTCATGGGAATTTGAGACTCATTGACAGCTTGTTATCCACCCAAATTTCATTCTAATAGTGACCGATCCCAGTCATCTCTCGATCTACACCCGACTTATTTTAGTTCCACTTGACCGACCTGACTGATGTTAGTTCTCACCTAATTGACATCAGTTTCCACCTGCCTGACATCACTAACTTTGGTCTTCACCAGATCGATGTCAGTTCCTGCCTGATTGGCGTCGGTCTCTGCCTGATTGACATAAGTGTCTGTGTTTTCTTATGAGTGATTATTTTTACCCATGAGCTCATTTTGGATCATAACCTTGTCTAAATCAACATTGCCCTACTCAGAATTATTCAGCCTCTTGAGCTGATCATTGTCTATCACCTTCTCCTTGAAAACCAAGGCTTTTCATTTCTTACATGTGTCAAAAACATCAAATTTTCTCTTTATGCAATAAACCCATACCTTTCTTGTAGCATCATAAATGAAAGAAACATAACATTTTGATCCTCCAATAGAAGCTCCCTGAGCTGGTCCCCACATATTTGTGTGAAAAAGCTCCAACTTGTGCTTCTTCTTTGTTGACCTAGTTTTGAGAAACCTCACTTTCTCTTATTTCCCAAAAATACAGTGCTCACAAAAATCTAGATATATCAAATCTAAATGATTACCATTTGACTTAAGAACATCCATTCCCTTCTCACTCATATGACCAAGCCTATAGTGCCACATCTTTGCATCTACAGCTGAAGTAGATAAAATAGAAGGAGAATCAATAATACAAGTAGATAGATAAAGTGTACCTACTTTCTTACCTCTAGCTAATACAAGTGCACCCTTGGAAACTTTCCAAGATTCAGCTGTGAGAGTTATTATGCAACCCTCATCACCCAACTTTCTTGCAAAAATCAGATTCCTCTTTAAGATGGGTACATGCATGACATCCTTCAACACCCATGTGTTGCCATTCTGCAATTTCAGCTGCACTTTTCCTTTTCCAATAATTTGACAAGGCTCACCATACCCTAAATAAACTTTTCCAAAGTCTCCATGGACATAATCATGAAAAAATTCTCTATTTGGGGTTGCATGGAAAGAAGCACTACAATCTAAAACCCATGATTCTACTTGACTATCCAAAGAAAATATAAGATCATCCTGTGCAATAATACCTACATCGTTTACTTCTTTATTACCTTCATGCTAATCTTCTTTCAACCAACAATCTTTCTTTTCATGTCCTTTCTTTCCACAATTCCAGAAGGTTATACCTCCATTTCTAGATTTGGATCTACTACCTATCTTTGACATTGATTTCCCTTACTTGCCCTTCTCTCTTTGATTTCCCCTACTTTCAACACTTAAAGCATTACCTGATGTTTTTCCTGTGCTTTTCCTGTGAATTTATTCATTCAATATTACACTAACAACATCATCAAATTTCAAGATATTTGAAGCAAACGCAGTATTACTAATTACCATTACCAAGTTGTGCCAAATTTTAGGTAAAGAGCATAAGATTAAGAGAGCCTTAATTTCATCATCAAAAACTATTTTGACTAAAATTAACTGATTTACTAATCCATGGAAATCACTAAGATGACTATAGACTGATCCACCTTCTTGCATTTGTAAATTAAATAATTGCTTCATAAGAAATACCTTATTCGAAGCTGAGGGTTTTTCATATAAATTTTCCAAAGTATCCATTAACTCTATCATTGTCTTTTCCTATGATAAGTTGGAAATCATAGATGATGTGAGGCTCAACCTTATAGATCCCAGAGCATTTCTATCAAGAACATTCCATTCTTCATCTTGCATATATGTGGGCTTACTTGAAACCCCACCCAATGGTAAGTACATATCTTTCTGATATAGATAATCTTCTATCTGCATCCTCCATAATTGATAATTCTTGCCATTGAATTTCTCCATTCTTAGTTTACTTTCTTCTGCCATTGCTTTACTCCCACTCAAACAGAAACCCCTGTGAGTGAACCTGTAATCAACAAACACTAACCCACTCTACCACTTGTTAGTGATCCTAGCTCTGATACCAATTTTTAGGATCCTCCTTAGAGTAAAATTAATTACCTTTGTATAAGAAACTAAACACAGAATTAAACCAGAAGTAATAAGTAACTAGAAATTAGAAATAGCAAAGAATAAGAGATACGAGAAACAATACAATCCTTTATTAAACTCTTCTAGAAGGAAATACAATGAAGAAATCTCTTCTTTCCACACCTCTTGGGTGTACAGTAATTCTCCCTCAAGATTTCTCTCTCTCTCAATCAATTACAATCAACTCAAACACTAAGTTGTTCACTCCAGTGACAATCAACCTAATGGTTGTTGTTGCCTACCTCCAAGTGACAATTAACTCAACCATTGTTGCCTACTCTAATAACAATACAACCCCATGGGTTTCTTAAATAGATCCCAAACTGAACAATAATTAGAAACATAGACTCAAGATTAAAATTAGTCTTTACATGCAAACTAACTATTCTCCTAAAATTAGAACAGTTCTGGAAATGCATAGACGACTGATGTCAGTTTGAAGGTGACCAATGCCGGCCTATCCCTAACTGATGTTGGTTACTGTGTAACTGGAGATAACTGATGTCAGTTGGCTTGACCGATGTCGATTACTATGTAACCAAACAACCTCCACATTTGCACATTCAGTGAAGCTTTTAGCTCCACAACTCAACACATCTTTGATCATATATATATATATATATATATATGTATATATATATGTATATATATATATATGATCAAAGATGGATATTAAGTGTGGTGATAGAATGATTTTGTTCATGATATGATTTATGGATATGAGATAGATGTTTTTAGATATATAGGATCATGGTGAATTCATGTTTATGATAGATTATCTGATGTAGAGATGTTTATAGAATTATGAAAATGTTTATTGATATGACATGGTTATTTTATGTTTATGATGTGGTTTCATTATAATGTATATGGTAAATGGTATGATGACATGGCTTATGTGGTTTTTTGACATGATGTGATTGATGGAATTATGAATATGTGGTTTAGGGTTCTCATTTGTTTTGATATTTATGAATGTGTATGATGTGTTTTTTCTCCATGATTTGTGATAAAAGATGTGTGTATATGAGGACATGTGAAATGGACAATATGTTATGTCTTATGTTTGGATAGGTATTACATTTTTATAGGTAGAGATTATGGATGATGATATGAAGGAATTAAAAAGCATTGTGTGAATAAATGTTTGAATTTGATATGTTGATAATTTGATGTAATGTTTTGTGTATATATGAGGGATGATGCACTTGTTCATAAGGGTAGACAGGATGGTTTTTATTGTTTACTTTGATGAGGTGATTTATGATATGTTGGATGTTTGAGTGCATATATGAGATATAGTTAATAGTGTTATGATGAAAATGGTGTGTTAAATTTTTATGATATGGATATAATGAAAGAACATAAATTAGGTGTAAATGACACACAAAATGTAGAAAAGAGAGGAGAATCATGAGACATATGTCCACATGAACTAATGAATAGAGGGTAAGAAAAAGGCATGATGTGTTTATTTACAAGGGCCTAACAAAACCAAAGTTGGATTGGATTAATGAAAATAATCCTTTCAAAGGCTTTGCATTAGCATGCTTTGAGTGAAAAGATGGTATATTGATCACATTGTGTCATGTAAACTCAAAATCTCTTGATGTTTAGATGGTATAAAGGGGAAAGTAGGTGACAGGTAATTTATAAGGGAAATGGATGATACAAGAACCTAATGTGGGTTAGTTTTCCCATTTCTATAGGTGACCCAAGAGCCATAATAGACAAGTCCATGTTTTAATACAAAGTGTAGACTTATCGATGTGAGAAGTATACTAAATATATGAAAGAGATGATTTTGGCCCTTTTGGGATAACTCACTTTGATTTTGATATAGGGCCCCCATTTTTCATTTTTTATTGTTTTGGATAAAGGGGTGAAGATGATCGATGCAAGAATATTCAAATGATTACTTTGACAAATTTGAGTTAGCCATCCTTTAAAGGAGTGCTCTAAATTTGGATTTTTATATTTGTCCTTTAAGGGAGTAGTTTATCTTTAAGCAATTTAGTTTTTGGATAGTTATCCTTCAAGCGAGCAGTCTGTAATGCTAGAGATATAGACTGAAGTAATATTTTGGTATCCCAATTTGATTGTGAGTGCTAGTTTTAGATATAGAGAAGTCTATTTAGGCTTAGAGGTCTACCTTTATGGAGGCAATGATTTTAGCACAAAGTTTAATGATGGATGAGAAAAAGTGGTTGGAAGGATAACTGATAATGGGATTTCATTTGATTAGAGATGAAAATTATCCATGAGAACCATGCCATGGGTAGAGCCATGGTATCTATGCTTAGGATTAGGCTATAACTATGATGTATAAGTACATGGTCCTATGTTGTAATCCATTATCCCCAAAAGAAATAGGGATAGCTAGGTAAAGGGAAGTGAAAATCTTGTAAACCAAGGGATGAGTTTAAGTTAGACATAAGGGTGAGTTTGATCCTTGTTTTACAAATAGAAAGGATGCAGATGTGAAGAATTGAGAGGCTTAGGTTCTAGTTTTCCTTCAAGAAAAGACCAATTATAAGCTCCTAATCCATACTTATGGGTTATGATGTAGGGTCCAAGCCAATTGAAAGTAAATTTACCTCTTTTTATTTTCTCCATATTAGTTACATGTTGGTTTTCCTTAAGGAAGAGGTCTCTGATATTGAATGATTGTTCTCTCAAATGTTTATTGTAATAATGCTAGATTCCTTATTGATATATATATGAATATGATTGAGGGTTGTGAGGTGATGTTTTTTAAGGAGATCAAGATGTGTGAGGCATTCCTGAAAATAATCACTCTCAAAAATAATTTCATGCAAAGATATGTGAAGAGAAAGAATCTAGACTTTGAGAGGAAAGTCTGCCTCTACTCCAAAGATGAGAGAGAAATGGGTAGTAGCCATAGAGGTTCAAATGCTAGTGCGATAGGCCCATAAAGTGAAAGGGATGTGTAAGTGCCAATCCTAACTCAAAACACTTACAACTTTGGTCAGCATTTTATTGAGGATTTTTTTAGAATCTTGTACTTATCCATTTTATTGTGGATGATGAGGTGAGGAAAAGCTTAATTTGATGCCAAAAGTGTCACAAAGAGCTTAGAATTTCTTTTTTTTAAAGGATTTTCCATTATTAATGATGATCTTATGGGGAATACTGAAGTGGTAGATGATATGGTGATTGATGAAATTGATAATATTTTCAACTTTGATGGAGATGAGGGGGATGCCTTCTAACCATTTAGTGAGATATTCAATAGTAGTAATGATATATTGATGCCATTATGAAGAATGAGTATGGATTTCCCTAATTAGATTGAAAACCCATTATGAGAAGGGCCATTAGTCTTTGGATACTCAAAGGCCATGGGAAGGTACATGATGTAAATTATTATCCTATTGAAATTTGACACACTTTTTTACATAATCACAACAATATTGATTGAGAGTAGGCCACTAATAGCCAAGATGAAGGATACATTTAGCAATGATTAGGCCATTAGAATGTCCCTCATATATTACATCATGTGTTTCCTTAATAGCATGAGAAGATTCATGACTGTGAAGTAAATAGAGAAGGAGACCATCAAATCTATGTTTGTAAAGGATTCCCCTTAGTATGGTGTAATAAGAGGTACTCTAAACAAAAGCTCTTTGGGTATTCCTTGAAAGAATGGGAGGAACAACATCAAATTTAAGGTAGTCAAAAGTTTGGTTGTACCAAATTTTAGAAGGGGATGCTTCCACATTAAAAATGGTAGGAAGGTTAGGAATAATATATGAGGGTGTGATAAAGTGATGGATGGTGACAAATAGTTTAGATTTAGCTAGTTGAGATGGATTTGGGAATCAAGTAAAGCCATTGTGTCCATGAATTTATTGGTGGATCAAGGAACTGACTAGGTAAAGTAATGATTGAATGATACTCTGAGTAAATCTATGAATTTTTTATATTTAAATAAGACTTCATTTTTACATTGCTAGGATCCATTGACCTAGTTGATCATAAGTTGGGAATCACCAAAGATACTGATTTTTTTTACTACCAAGGCTAAAGTAGTTTGGAGACTTATGACCAGGCCCATGTACTCAACCAAATTATTAGTGAATTCAAAGTCAAGTTTAAAGGAAAGGGTAAGAGTTTCACCATTAAGAGGAATGAGAATAAATCCAACACCCCCACCATGTTTGAATTTAGAGCCATCAAAAAACATGGTCATTTAGTATGTGGTTTCTTCCTGAGAAAGAGTTGTAATGGACTTGTCAAGAAATGCAAGAGGAAATAATTTATTATTTGGTAGAGGATCTTTGGCTAATTGGTTGGTGATGACTTGAACTTTAATGTATTTTACCAATGGAAATCAAGAATGAATTCAGCAAAGAGCATGAGCTACTTATCCATATGTTGGTTTTGATATGGCTTAGAGTGCATGTACTTGAGTCGGTTGATGTTAGTGATGACATAGGTTTTATGATTAAGAAGGTAATGATAGAGTTTAGAAGCCATAAATATCAATGTGAGTCAAAGTTTCTTAGGATGAGTATATTGAGTCTCAAATTCTACAAGTGTGTGGCTAATGTAGTAGATGACTTGCTCTTTATTCTATTCATCAGATGAGTAAACATTACTCCTAAAGAATGGTCTATGGTGGATATATAAAGGTATAAGGGATGATATTATTTAGGAGGAATAAAAATATGTGGATAGAGAAGTTACTCCTTGATTGAATCAAAGGTTTGTTGACAATCATGGGTCTAATTAAAAGAGGTGTCTTTCTTGAGGAGATGGTGAAAGGGTTGACATTGATCTGATAACTAGGACATGAAACAATGGATGGATTGGATATTTATTTGAAGGTTATGGAGTTGTTTAATATTAGTAGGAGGAGGCATCTATAAGATTTCTCTGACTTTAATAGGGTCTATTTCAATTCCTTAAACGGAGACAATAAAACTAAGAAGTTTTCTAGATAAGACCCCAAAAATGTATTTTTAGGGTTGAGCCTGACATGATAAAGGATTAGTCAGTCAAATATGATTGAAATAAAGGTGAGGTGATTTTTGTAGTGTTTGTATTTCCCAAGGAAATCATCCACATAGTCTTCTACAATTTTATGGATGAGATCATGGAAAATGTAGGTCATGGCACATTGATAGGTTATTCTATAATTTTTAAAACCAAATGGCATGACCCTTTAATAGAAGGTCCCCCATGGGATGATAAAGAAAGTTTTATGATAATATTTTGGGGATATCAAGATTTGATTATATCCTAAGAATCTATCCATGAGAGATAACATTTCATGACCAGTAGTAAGATCAAAAAGTTGGTCAATATTTGGAAAAGGGAAGTCATCCTTTGGGCAAGGGAGGTTAAGGTCAAAAAAGTTGATGTAGAGGTGAAGTCCCCCTATGGGTTTGGTAATGAGAAAAATGTTGGAAACCCATTATGGATAGTTCATGGGATGAATGAAGTCAATGGATCAAAGATGTTGAAGTTCTTATTTGATGACAAGGGTTATGCAAGGATGCATCCTACGAAGCTTTTGTCACACTAGCTTAACCTCAAGATGGGTGATAGTGTTATGGAGGGTAATAAATGGGTCAATTATAGGAATATCCCGATAGGACCAAGTGAAGGTTATGCTATGATCATGAAAGAAAGAAGGGTAATCCTTTTACTCTATGGAATTTTAGGATTGGTTGATTTTGATGATATAGGGGTTATCCTAAGTACCTAAGTTAATATAATGCTAGATTCATTTAGCATGGTTTGGTTCTTCAGAGGAAGGGATTTATTGATAGAATAATCCCCTACACTGTGGTAGGTGAGAATAGAATCATCATCTTGATATTAGATGGTGTTGATGGTAGGATAATCTCATTCTATCATTTTAGGATGAATGATACAAAAAAATTTAGTTTGACCACCCTTTTCATAGGTCAAAGGGCCCAAAATAATGATGTTGATAAAAAAAGTTGGATGGGATGATATCATAGTCTCTAGACTTTGAGGGTGATGGAGTTAGTGAAGATGGGACATCCTTTTCAATGCTGGTGGTGATAGATTTTGGTGAGATGGGTTCTTCTAGTGGTATGAACCCAAAGCCAAATAACTAATGAGATTTTTGAGATTTGATTATAGGTATCTCATGAGGTCCCTATTCATAAAGGTTGAGACCAAATCCATTCTAATCACACCTATAAATTTAGGATTTGGCAAAGGATAGTTTATTGATATAATAAAATTTAGAGGTGAATGGTCAGATGGATGAGGTAGTGGTGGGTATGATAAGTGGTTGATCAAGTCCCCCATAAATGAATTTTTTTTTATGGTTGGGGAGCTCAAAAGGGATGATGGTTATGATTTTGGGATCATAATAAGGGTTGTGTTTGAGATTCCCATACTCTTGGGGAGAAGGGAAAGCATCCAAGGCTAAAAGGTGATATTCCCCAAGGGAGAGATGTTAAAACAAAGATTATAATGGGTCCTCTATAGGAATTTAGGAAGAAGGGATAGATGATCTAGTTGAAGATTCATCACTATTGTGAAAGGAAGTGTTGTTATTTTTTATTGTCATTGAGGTGGTTTTGTGAGTATTTGATGGCTGAGGAATAAGAATTTTGTTAGGCTAATATGTCATATTACAAGTGGAAAAAGGACTAGGGTCAGCTTTGATGGTAACAACTTGACCCTCATGTTCAAATTTAACACATTGATATAAGGTGGAAGGGACACAACTCATGGAATGGACCCAAGGGCATCTGAGTAACACATTGTATTAGAACTCACCTTGTATAACATAAAATATGTCAAGAATGGTGTGAGGTCCCAAGTGGATATGAAGAAAACTATTACCAAGGTAGTGTCCATGGTATCATTAAAGGAATAAACCATTATGCTTTCTAACATGATGTTTTTGGGAAAGTATAACTGATCACAAGAATGGAAGGATATAATGTTGATGTTATCTCCTCCATCAATCATTATCCTTTTGAATTTGGCCATGGTTGAAGGGTATGTCCAAGGAATGGAGACTTTGGATTTTCCTTTATCCTTATATTGGGCATATGATTGAGTAACCATTTGAATAGTATGGATGGGGGGATTTGATAGTTTTTTGGTTTCTTTAGTTCCTCCTCCTCACTCTTAGATGATAGTGGGGGAGTAGGTAAATGTTGTGTAGGTTGAGTTGATGGTAGGATTGGTAATGGAGGTAAAAGAGACTCATCAAATAATAGATCATCCTCATCGTATAGGCTATGAATAATTATCTGGAAAGATTTGAAATTATATATATCCTTTCTTGTTTCCTTATGGTATGCACAAATTAAGTTATCATTGAACCAAGAGGGTTTGGTATGGATGGGCAAAATGGTTTGATAAGTGGTAAACTAATGGAAGAAATTTGCAACAACCTTTGTAGGATAGTTGAATAAGATTCATTAAAAGTTGTTGGAGGTGATGGGTTTATAAGTTTAAGTATGGGATCCTTCATAGAAGTATTATTCACCTTAGAATTTTTAAGTGGTGGAATGGTTTTGGTTGGTGGTTGGGATTGCTTAGTTATGGTTGAATTCAGGGTAAATGATTTAAAAGTGGAATATTAAATAATGAGGGGTTGGATATAGGTGGAAGTGTAGAGGTAGATAATCTAGTGAAGAATGAAGGAGAAATAGATGATTTAATGGGCATAGGTTTAGGTACAGGAAAGGGGGTTGGCTTATTATAGGAAGAATAGGTAATTGGGATGGTAAGAAGATTGGATCCTAAAATAGAAGGCAAGTGGAAAGGAGGTGGTATGTGTCTAGTTCAGGGTTGAGGTTTGGGCAACTCTATCTTCTTAATTGGTTTGGTTGGGAGTTTATTTGGTGGACTAGGTGGAGTTAAATCCAACTTCAAAGAGGGGTGAGTTTGAATAGAAGTGGGAATAATTCCTAGATTCTTGATAGGCTTGTTAAGATGGGCACAAGGTGATTTGGCAATGTTAGATGGAGGTAGTTGGGATCATTCTCCTATGGTTTTAGAATAATAGGTGTTTTATGGGGATGTAATAATGGGTTTAAGGGTGGATTTAAGTGATGTTGAGGATTTGGATTTGTTTTGGTATGGGAGACCAAGATGATGCCAAAAGGTGGCTCTATCAAAGTTCGGTTGAGAAGTGAACTTAAGAATTTGGACTAGTCTACAAAAGGGATCGTAGATGGGTTTGGTTCCTTGGTCATTAGTTTCAAAAATTAAACCCCTAGTAACTTTCTCTTGCTGGATGGTTTCCAAAGAGGGAATGGATTATTCTATGATGGGGGAGGTAGGTATGGTGTCTTCAAGTATAGGAATAGACATGGTTGTTTCCTTGGTTTGGGTGTCTAAAGGAATGGAGGGAATTTCTTCCATTTTAATGGGTGGAGTGGAATAAATGGTTAAATCAAAGGTTATCTCCTTTAGTGTTTCCATCAAATGAGATATGGATGAAGAGAAAGCCTCATTAGGTGAAGAGAGAGGGTTGGTTGATTCCTTTGTTTGGTTATCCAAAGTAATAAAAAATGAGTCCACTAATTTAATAAGTGAAATGGAGGAAGTAGCCTTGGTAGTGGTCTCCTCAACAATGGGATCACTAATAATAATTTTTATTGTATGTTCATCATGAGATGAGATGATTTTGATTTATTTTCAGGATGATGGGTAGATGGAGCATGATTGGGAAAAGGTTTATAGAATATGTCAAGGGATTGATTAGGAGGTGAATTGGGATTATAAAATGTAATTTATCCACTATAAAGTAAGCTTTAGACTAGACTTTTTAAGGTATTGCATCTAAGGATGTCATGTCGAATGACTCAGTGAAAGGCATAATGGTCATTCTCATTCTACCAACTAGGCATGGAGAAAGAAACATCAAATTTCTGAGGTGGTTTGATAGGTGGAAGTTAGATGAGGTTAGATTTGATAAATTTGTCAAAAAATAAAGAATAAGACTCCCCTATGGGGGTATATTATTTTGGAAGAGCTTGGTTTTGGTTTAGATTTTGCTGGTAGGTAGGGTTGGAAGAATTAGTTTGATGGGGTTGGTTGACAGTTGGTGGTGGGGTAGTCTTTAGGACAACAAATTTTGCATATGATTTCACTTTAGATTGGTTAATAGTTATAGTAGAGGGAAGATCATTGGATTTAAAGCTATAGTTATTGTTTTATAGTTTCAATTTCCCTTCACCAATGGCTCAGTTTTCATGTTTACGTGCCATGGTGAAAACCTCATCAAAATTTTGAACTTAAAGAGTGGGGGCAATATGTTTGGCACAATCCCAAGAAAATATCTCAATAAACTAAGATTGGGGTAGTGAAAAAGTAAGTTGGTTGATGAATCCTCTCCATATTGCTATAAAATCAACAATTGATACAAGATCAATTTGCCTAATAGAATATAGGTAAGTAATATAAAAAAAATTAGATATATTTTCTAAGAAATGATCTAAAAAGATTTTGGTAAGTTGGGAGAATGAAAAGATAGAGTGCTTGGTAAGGGCACTATACCAATCAAGGGCTAGTCCTAATAAAGACATGGGGAAGGTATGAAGGAGGAGAACATCATCATATGCGATCAAATAACAAGAGTGATGAAATGTTCTCAAATGTTACAGGGGATCCTCCTTACCTCAAAATTTATAAAACTTTGATAATTCCCATTGAAGAGGATAAACATCGATAGGAATGGATGGATTGATGGGTTCATTACAAATATGATCATAGGATAAAAGGTTATGAGACCCAAAGCTAGATGATACTAGGTTGGTCATTTTATTCATTAACATTTGGACCAAATCCATTTAAGGTTGGGAAACAACATAATGAGGTTGTAAGATTTGTTGAGGTTGGGTGGTAGTATTGTATGGATAAGTGATAAATGGTGCTAAATAAGCCAAATATTGGTAATCAGTGATTGGAGGTTGGGATAGTGATGCATAAGGGTTGATTGGCATAAATGGTTGGGTAAAAGGTGTTATGAATCTTTATGGGTTAGACACATATGGGTAAGATGTCATGGGTACTTGTTGGGCTGCTAATAGGGGTTGGTTTAGAGGTATGTTTAGGCTAGTAGATGGTAGCATGGATGTAGATTAGGTTGGAGATATGAAAGTGCTAGTTGGTTGTTAATGGGTGGTAACTTTAGTGCTAATAGGTGGGAGTGTTTGAGGTATGGAAAGTACCAAACTCTAAAGTGGGGTAGAAATTGGTGGGTTGGTTAAGCTAAGGGGAATAGTATAAATAGGGGTAGAAGATACTCCCAAGATAGAAAGAATATAGGTAACAAGGGGTGAAGTTGACCTAATGTAGGAGGTATTAGTTGGGGTGGTATGTGTTTGGTTACTAGTTAGGATGTTGGATGGAGTTTGGGGAGTGGTGGTAGGTGGCTTATTAAAATAAGAAGAGGCTTGAGTGAGCATGGGTTGGGTTGAGGTGGTACCCATCAGAAGATGGGGAGGCATACCATAAGGTATATCCATAAGAGGAATTGAAGCAAAAGGGGTATGGTTAGATAAGGTGTTTAGGTAATGTTGAAGAGCCATGGGGTTGTTATTAAGGATGGTGGAAAAATATAGATCACCCTCAGCAACAATCGATGGCCTAGTAAGAGGGGCAAAAAAATGAGGGGAACCCTCAGCATCAGAGGTATACTCCATGGAAGAAGAAGAAGGTGGTTGTTTTGATTCCTCAGCTACTATCTAGTAAAGACCATGAGAGGAAATAGGAGATAAAATGATGAAACTCACACCTCAAACAAATAGAAAGTAAAAGAAAAAACTCAAGGAAATTAAACAAAAACTAAAGTGCATTTAACAACCTAGGGTTATTTTTAAATTGATTTTGTCTTATGCCTTAGAAAGTGTGAAGAGGAAATTTGGTTTGTATATTGGGTAATAAAGAGGAAATCTAAGGTTGGTTTCAAGTTATGTTTAGGTGCTCAAGAGAGAAATTTGTATTGATCTTCAATATGTGGCTTGGTATTGAGGCCTACCTCCTCACTTCAAACACCATAGAGATAAGAATGTTGGGTGTTTAGCCAAAATATACTAAATCTTAGAGTTCATACTTAACCAAAGAGTTGAGTTGGTTCTCCCCATGGTAATGACCTTCAAGTAGGATTGTTGGGAAAGGGTAAGGTTTACTGCTAGGTGACAAAATCCTAGTCGAGTCTTATCTGAAGTCTATTTTGATGTGTTTATTGGTTATGTGGTTTGGATCAGTATGTGATAACAAGAGTGAAGACTATGATTAATTACTTTTATTTTAACTTACTAGATGAACTAAGACAAAAGAAATCAATGTATGAGACAGGTTTATTTTAAGCCCAAAAATAAATTTTAGATTTCTTTTGATGATCATACACTAAAGGAAGAAAAAGGGATGCTAGGTCCCATACAACATGTCAAAATGTTTCAATTAATTTGTGCTCATTTCTTAAATTAGAATCAAGTAATGAAACTAGTAATAGGGTGTGTAGATGAATACCTAGTATGTCAAGATCCTACTCCTCAATAAGAGTATATATGATTACCTATTGTATAAGCAACTAAACACAGAATTTAACCAGAATGATAAGTAGCTAGAAATATGAAACAACATAGGATATGAGAGACAATACACAATTGTATTAATAATCACTCAGAAGAAAATACAATAAAGAAGATGCCACACTTCTTCTTCCCACTCCTCTAGAGCTCCCACACTTCTAGGGTTCACCTGTAATTCTCCTCCAACACTTCACTCTCTCATCATGGTCACAACAATCAACTCCAATACAAATTTGTTGTTCACCTCCACCAGTCAGTAACAATGCTGACAATACACCAAGTACACAACCATACTCCAAGTAGATCTCCCTTTCCTTGCTACCACCTGCAAATCAATAGACCTTACTTACCATGTAGATGTCTCTACACCCTAAAGAACCCTTATCCTTGCCTCACCAAGTCCTTATGATTCTTCAACCAGTAGCCCAGTGGATCTCTTAGTAGAACTTGCACAACCTACAACTCTCCCTGATCATACACACTCAGCACCCCTTTGGAACTAGGAGGAGCTACTCTAGCTCTCTCTTCAAGCTCAATGTCTTTCTAGCACACCTTTTACAATACAGCCCATGAGTCTATTATATAGATCTCATGCATACAATAATTAGACTTTATTAATTACAATAATTAGACATGTAACTCAAGACTATAATTAGCCTTTAACATGTAAACTGATAGTCCAAAAATAGCCCTATGAGGAACCCGCATGCAAACTGCATGCACACACAGGTTGCCGATGTCGACTCTTTCCTGACTGATGTCAGCTGACTTATAACCAACATCAGTTTCTTCTACACTATAATATGATCAACGTTAGTTGATCAGACTGATGTCGATTGCCCTGCAACTCATTCTGCAACTCAGCAATCCTCCGCAACCTTATCAACCTCCTTCCCTATTTGCATTAGTGAAGCTTTTAGCTCCACAACCTAAAAATCTCCCACTTGGAGATAAATAGCTGGACTATACCTATACTTGTACACCATCTAATTCATTTCTTGGCTTGTATCCCTCTTCAAGCTCACTCTTAAAGACCAACCACCACACACCTTGTGGTGCCCCTCCTGTCATCCATGTAACTCGTCACATCCAAACCTACAACTCCATGTATTGAAGACCTTGACCCTGCATAACAAGTTAACCTACTGCTTGTCCCTCTTAGATACCTGAGAATCCATTGAACTACCCTCCAGTACTTGTTCCATGAATTGGCTCCAAACTCTCTAACAACTCCCGCTGCTTGGGAAAACTCAGGTCTACACTAGACCTCATGTGATTTTGAACACTGTTCTAAGCTCTACTTGAACTGTCCAGCCCTTGGTGTGCTTACCAATTATACATATTGCATCTTGAACCTTGCCAACACCTTCTTCACATTAGCTCCCACTGGAGACAAAAAATGTCCATGTCTTTTATGCCAAAGAATTTTGTTGCTCCAAATTCCTCATGACATGCCACTGAACTAACCTTAAATTTAGCTCAGCAAAACCCTGTATGTATGAACCTGCTATCATATCACCCACATACAGTAATAGGATAATGTTGTAACCATCATCCACCTGGTAATTCAAACACAATGGTTACACTGACATTGACTGAAGCCCTGCTTTGTCATCCACATATCAAAACCTGTACCACTATCCTACAGCTTCCTCAAGACCATATACCTAGCCTTTCATCTCACTTATCCATCCACTCTCTTCTTTAACTTTGGAATCCATCCATCTCTCAGTGCTTTCTTCTAGCTTACAACTCTACCAACAAACTCCTATTTGGTTCTTCTCCAAGGACTTACACTCCTCATCCATGCCAAGCTCCCACTGTTTTTGGATTCTACCTGCATTGCCTCTTCACATCTTCCTAGTTCTCAACCATCAATAAGTAACAAGTAAGAAGGTGAACAATGAATATGAGGTTCGCTTACCCTTTCTAACCTCCATATGGGCATTTGAGATTCCTTGATAGCTTGTTATCCACCCAACATCTATTCCAGTGACCGATCTCAGCCATCTCCTAATCTACACCAGACCAACATCAGTTCCCTACGACTGACCCTATCTACCAATGTCAGTTCCTTAACCAACACTGATGTACCCTCTACTGACATCAGTTCTTGTATGATTGATGTTGTTTCTTGCTACCTGACACCACTGAATCTACTGATCTACACATGACTAACATCAGTGCCTGTCTATTCGATGTTAGTTCTTCCTGATAGATGTCGGTACCTGTGTTCACCTGTGAGTGATGAATTTTTACCTGTGAACTCCTTTTTGGTCAAAACCCTATTCATATCAACACAAACCTACTCAAAATAATTTAGTCCCCTCAGTTGATCTCTATCTGTCATCTCCTCTATGAACACCAAGGCTTTCTAGTTCTTAAGTTTGTCAAAGATATCTATCTTCTACTTAAGAACACGCATTATCTTCTTACATATGTAACAAAGCCTACAAATTCACATCTCTGCAATAGAAGGTGAATCAATAATATAAGTAGATAGATAAAGGATACCTACTTTCTTACCATCGTCTAATTTAAGTGTATCCACTGTGAGAGTTACTCTGCATCTCTCATCACCCAACTTTCTTGAAGAAATTAGACTCATCTCCAAGACTGGTACCTGCATGACCTCATTCAAAACCCATGTGTTATATGTCTACAATTTTAGCTTGACTTTCCCTTTACCAACCATTTGACAAGGCTCACCAACCCCTAAATAAATCTCTCCAAAATCTCCCTAGACATACTCTTGAAAAGATGCTCTATTTCGGGTTGCATGGAAAGAGGCAACAAAATCTATAGACCAAGATTCTACTTTATCCAGAGCAAACTATGCAACAACACCTGCAACATCTGCTTCTACACACTGATATTCTACCAACCAACAATCTTCCTTTACTTGTTCTTTCTTTCCATCAATCAGACCATTCGTGATATTCAGTTTCTCCATTCGTAGCTTATTGTCCTCTACCATTGCTATACTCCCACTCAATCAGAAACCCCTGTGAGTAACGTATAATCAAACACAAAACCTGCTTCCTGCAACCTTAGCTTTGATACCAACTGTCAAGATCATACTACTCAATAAGAGTATATATGATTACCTCTTGTATAAGCAACTAAACATAGAATTTAACTAGAATGATAAGTAACTAGAAATATGAAACAACACAGGATATGAGAGACAATACACAATTGTATTAATAATCACTCAAAGGAAAATACAATAAAGAAGATGCCACACTTCTTCTTCCCACTCCTCTAGAGCTCCCACACTTATAGGGTTCACCTATAATTCTGCTCCAACACTTCACTCTCTCATCACAGTCACAACAATCAACTCCAATACAGAGTTGTTGTTCACCTCCACCAGTCAGTAACAATGCTGACAGTACACCAAGTACACAACCATACTCCAAGTAGATCTCCCTTTCCTTGCTGCCACCTACAAATCAATAGACCTTAATTACCATGTAGATGTCTCTACACCCTAAAGAACCCTTGTCCTTGCCTCACCAAGTCCTTATGATTCTTTAACCAGTACCCTGGTGGATCTCCTAGTAGAACTTGCACAACCTACAACTCCCTGATCATACACACTCAGCACCTCTTTGGAACTAGGAGGAGCTAGTCTAGCTCTCTCTTCAAGCTCAATGGCTTTCTATCACACCTTTTACAATAAAACCCATGACTTTATTATATAGATCTCATACAATAATTAGACTTTCTTAATTACAATAATTAGACACACAACTCAAGACTATAATTAGCCTTTAACATGCAAACTAATAGTCCAAAAATAGCCCTGTCTGGAACCTGCATGCAAACTACATGCACACACAAGTTGCCGACATCAGCTCTTTCCTGACCAATGTCAGCCAACTTATAACTAACATCGGTTGCTTCTGCACTATAATATGATTGACGTCAATTGATCAGACCGATATCAGTTACCCTGTAACTCATTCTACAACTCAGCAATCCTCTGCAACCTTAGCAACCTCCTTCCCTGTTTGCATCAGTGAAGCTTTTAGCTCCACAACCTAACATGGTAAAAGTGCACACATGATCTAGATGATCATGGGAACTCCTCTTTGGATTGGAAGTAATAACCTGTAGATAAGAAAGACACTAGAAAAGGGGTTGTTATATGGATGGTTGAGTGGAATACCAAGTATGAGATAGATCTAAGAAGCATATCCTTACCAGGATGTTGTCAATCTACTATCTATAATAATTAAGTTGATATAAATAAAAATAAAGGAAATTTGCATTCAATAACTAGAAAGTAAATACATGTAAGATGAGATGAAAGTAAATTTATTAGTAAATAAAAACACCAAATATATTAAAATTAGGTTAATACTCATGCTCAGATAGTTGGGGTTAGGTTAAATTTTTTAGAAAAGTCTGTGAATAAACAAGAACACAAAATACAAAGGTCTGTGAATAGTAATTTAGCCTTCAAAAGTGATACTGACAAAGGTTTGGGTTTCTGTTGATGTTTCTTTCTTGGTAAATAGATACTGTATGCTTGGATACAAGATAGCTTGGACACAAACTGCTAGAGTTTTGGATCCATTTTCACTTCCTACTTCTCTCCTTTTATAGGATGAAGTTACTTAATGTGTAGGAGGAAGTTACTAATTGAATAGAGGAGAAATTTTATAATTATGATTATTTAAATCTAGTTTACATCATAAAACAAGAGTTTCTAAACGTTTCATGCTTATCTCGTGCAATTGGTAATGCTTTTATAGTTTTAAAATAGGCTTAGAGACCTAACTATTGATGGTCAAGATAACCATCAATGGTAAGGTTGACTATCAACGATCGAGGTTATAGAGTAAAATGGGATAAAAGAAGAGTGAATTAAAAAGTTAAGTTAGTAAATTAACAAATGGGCTAGGTTTTACTAATGTTAGAGTTTGGTGGGGGTTCCAAACATTTTGACATCTAAATCTAGGCAGTTTTTTAATGTTTATAAATACATTAATGAAACACAAAATATGTTTATCTAAAGGTTTTTTAATATTTTAACATTCATTTTTAATTAATCATGCACAAATTAATATTTTACATACTTTACTTTTCTCAAAACTTGAGTTTCTTTCTCTATTAGTCTTCTATGTGTAGTTTTCAACCCTACATACCTAATTTATATTCATATGTTTTTTCTTACATGACAAAATGACATGATACCAAATTTAAAACTTGAGTGAGACTAAAATACACATTCTTACAATTTTTTATCCATTTTTATTAGGTTTTTCTCTTATAAAGTGAAATTTTGTCCTTTATGCCTAATTGTCACTATGTCCTTAGTGCTACTAGACTATTATTTTGGTTATAAATTTATTTTATGATGCCCAATATTAATGAAACCACTTTAATTTTGTAATATACCTATTTAAAATATTCTCCACAATTGTTTAGCAATTTTAAAGGGTTAAAATTGATAACATGTAATTTTTCCTCCTTGTTGGAAACCCTAACTCTGTGACAAGTCAAAAGCTCTTTATTTGATATATACATATATATTTGGAGTGTTTATTTCAATTTTTTTTGAATGATAGATCCTATCCCACATAAATAATTTTCTTTCATTAGTATTTAGATAATCATTATGACAGAAATGTAAAATACATCATGTTTCCTTTGAAAAATTTAGTCATAGTCTTAGAGCACAATATTCATACTTTCCTCACAAATGGTATATAAGGAATGGATCAAAAATTACTAAGTATGAAAAATAACATCATTTACACCTTATTATAGGTTTAAAACTTATTCAATATTCAATTAAGTGTTCTCAAACAAACTTCTTATGAAAATTATTACACAATCACTATTTTTCACAATCTTGTTCAATTTAGTTATCAATACATGCAAAAGACCATTAAAAGTAAAATAAAATATATGATCCTGATTTATTTGATGTTAATTATGATTTAAGGCATTAATTACTTATCTCAATCTTCAAAATATAGCCTTCAAATTTGAAAATCCTTCTTATCTCCTTCTAAAGTAGTATATAATTAGGAAATCAACTTGAGACATATACACAACTCAAGAAACTTACCAAATTCAGTTAATTACATGGATATAAGGAAAATAACACATTAAAATGATTTATATAAGATCTTAATTTCTCATTTCATTCAAATACTAACATATACAAGGTTTATGTGGGGATTTAACATCTCAAATTCTGAATTCTTGCTCAAATAGACTTTTCCTTTGGAATACATCCTTTTTCATTCATTCAAAACATATTACAAATAGTTATCCTACTGAGGTGAACTATACAAATATATCTCATAGGTTTAAATACCTATGTAAGGTTCCTTCTCATCACCCTTTCCTCTTCTTATTCATCACTTTCTCCTCTAAAAGGTTACATTACATAGGATTTTAAGCTTGTTTGCATCTCCTACCTATATGGGACATAGCATATCAACATTTTAAACATGAATTTTGTTTGTTTTCAAAAATAATATGTCAAATATTTGGTTAGAATTATCAACACATTATTTTTTTTTTCATTTCTCTAATGTATAATTCCTTTTATATGATTTATCTCATCAAGATTTTTTTCCTATAAATTTGCTTTTTACCTCATCTTCATGTATATTCATGAAATTGACTCTTCATCTCATGTTCATTCCTTCTTGGGTGATAATTAGGCATATTTACAAAAATTTATACCTTTAAAACATGAAAAAATCCTCCTAATATACCTATCCATTTATAATAAGGATTGTTACAACTTTATTAAGACTTTATAATGCCTTTTTGTTCAACTATGATTCCCAAAATACGTTTTTGAATCCTAATGCAATTTTGAATACATTTGGATGGAAAATTTATCATTACACATTTGAATTTTAAAAATATACATTTTTGGAGGGAAAATTGCTCTACCTTAATAAGACTTAAGAAGGATTCTTAAGGATTTTTCAATATAACAAAAGAGATTATTTACAAACTTATGATGCTCCTACATCACAGAGAAAGGCCAAGGAGATTCTAATGTTTGAATCTCAGCCAGAGGAGAGTGGATAAGATCATCATGTAAATAGCAGGGATTGTATTTTATTATGAATATGATAAAATTTGTCTCAGGTGTGAGCTATAAGTATCCCATTCAAAATAATTTGTGGGCTATAACATGATTATTGTAGTGACCACCATGAATGACCCCATGTGATTATTAGAGAAGAGAAGGAACCTCATCTTGACTTACACAATTGAGTAAGATACCTTAAAAACTATGATAATATAGGATGTCATATCATAAGACAAATTTGTATGTTTTTAACAAATTATAATTTTTTCATGAGAATTAGTATCAGTAGGATAATTACGATGCTTGATAAGTTGTATGATGTTTTTGCACTATGATATTTCTTAGATATTGATATCTCCAATATGGAAGATGAGATAATAATTTATGTTTGGTAATGAATATGGTGATTTTCATATGTGTATGATAAATTATAAATCATAAATATCTTGATGAGGGTGAAAAAGAGAGGTAGATGAAGCAAGTGAATAAAATATGCAATTTTGCTCTCATGAAAATGGTTATATAGTGAAGTATTTGATTTATTGAGAAAAAGTATCATAAATTTGATGATAAACGATGAGATTTTCACTCTTAAATTTTTATTGACCATTAAATTGATGATAAATGAGTTATGAATCACCTAAATCATGTAGGTAACATATATATAAATAAATGGTGGATTGCATGCCTAGGATGTGAGCTTAATATTTAGCCATGTTATTAATAACATTGAAGGTAAATTAGAAGGAAAAATAATTATTTTCCATGAGTATAAAATAAGATGCATCCTCCCCTAGTTCCTTAAAGACATTTATCACCATCAAAATGAAGTTTACAAGTATCTTCATGTAGTTCCATTATTACTTTAGGTAATTATTCAATGATGACTATAGACACCAAAAATAAACATGTGACTATTATGAATGTTGTAATCCCCTTGGGACCATCCATTGGCCCCTCAACCATAAACCAAACCTAACTAGGCCTAACATATGTTAGTTTGACCTAATGATGTAACCCACCTTTTAACTTAACTTGATCTCAGCCATTGACCATTAACGGTCACCTTAAGTATCGATGATCACCCTAACCACCAATGGTCAAGTTTCACCATCCAAACTAGCTCAATTGACCCTTCACTCTAACTTGATTTTTGATAATTAGAATGTCTCATTCATTCATTCATGATCCCATGGATGTCAAAGTTAAAATTATACATCAAGTTGGACCCCTTATTAATGTCTTGTTGTACCTCTCCTTCCTTGTCTATAAGAAGAGAGGAACAAGAGGTGAAAAGGGATTGGTCCATGAGTTTAAGAGATTTTACATATAGAGTTTATTTTTAGGTCACTTCTTCTAGAAATATAGTGATCCAACCATCATGTAAGAGATCCAAAGTGCTTCTATCCCTTGGCTGATAGCCAAGTATCATTACTCTATCAGAATCATGCCTAACTCCATCAATAATACAACCACCTCAAACATTCATCCAATTAACTTCTATAAAGCTAAATAATTATTTTAAATCTATCAATTAATTTATTTTCATTTCAAAACAAACCCAACATAAACTAATATCTTATAATTTCCTTTCATGATCCTATCAATCTAATTTTTATCACCCAAACCCAACACATAATAACCATTGATGGTCACCTTGACCATCGATGGTCTATCCAACTATTGATGGTTACCTCAATTTTTGATGGTCACACCAATCACCGATGGTCACTATGGAAAAAAATAATAACAAGTTGTTTTTTATCCACTTACCCTCAACCAAATCCAACTTTCTTTTTATCTACTTATTTACAGACCCCTAACCTATTTTTTGAACCACACCCAACTTGTTTAGGATTAGTATTGACCCACTTATTAATATATTAGTCATTTTATTCATCAAACATATCTTGTATTCAATTTTAATGCCTTTTGATTATTGATGCAAGTAATTTATAATCTATTTTATAAATTGAATTGTTTAAAATGTGTGGATTGACAACCCTCAAAGAAACTCTCATTTTTAGGATCTAGTTAGCTCTAGGAAATCCACCCAACTATCTATCTAACTAACCATTTCATTTATTACTATATTATTTGTAGGCTATTTTTCCCAAGCCAAAGAGGAGCTCTTCACAATCATCTAATTCAATGTATGCACAACTAAGTAGGGTTTTCAACCATATCGTATCTAGTTTCTTTCTTCTTCCTCCAAAAGAATATAAGCTGAAATGCAATAAAATATTTTAACATGCCTGGTGGGACCCTTGAGTCTCTATTTGGGTTTATTTTTTTGCATCTACATGTTCTTCTCCCTATTCTATGCTCATAAATGAAATTAAAATTTCTTTGGTGCTTAAAATCAACTACATACATTGGTTTCTTTCAAGTTTATCTTTCTTATTTAATTTAAATAAAAGAAATTCAATCATAACATCACCTTTGTCACACAAACTAAACTAGACCATATACATCAATCAAACATTAAAAAAACTTGGCATAAAGCATGACTGGGATTTCATCACCTAGTGATCACCTTACCCTTTCCTAGTGATCCTACTAGGAGGTCATTACCAAAGGGAGAACCAAATTAGATTTATAGTCGAGTATAAACTCTAAAAATTAGTATATATTGGATAAGTACCTAATACCCTTACCATTATTATGTGTGAAGTGAGGGGGTAGGCCCCAATACCAAGTTACATATTGATTTCCAATATAGACCCTTTTGGGGGCCTAAACACAACCTAAAACCAATCATAGACTTCTTTTCTAGTAACCTCTCTATAAGCCAATTTTAGTCACACAATTCTTGATGTTTAAAGCATAAGCCAAAATAGAGACTAAAAATAACTCTAGGACTTAACGTAATTTTTAGTGTGTGTTTTATTTCCAATGTCATTTTTTATCTTCTCTTTTGTTGAGTGGTAATACTATTTTTGTATTCTCTCTCACTTATATTGTATGGTTATAACTCATTAGTAGTGAAAGAACCTAGCAGAATAGAACCCATCCCTAAGCCAATTGACCTCTTCTACATCTTCACCCATGGAGTATGTCTCTAAACTAGAAGACTCTCCTCACCCTTTGGTAAGTCCTTATTTCCCTTGGGTAGTTCCCCAAGAATATATAGACTTTTCCACCTTCTTAGATAACAACCCTATGGCCCTCCAACATTATCTTAGCACCATGCCACACCATAACCCTACTTTGGTTCCACCTATGGACCCACCTTATGGCATGCCCTCCCACCTTATGGGGAAGCCTTCTATTTCCAAATTCACTACCCAACCATTGACCACCCAAGCATCGTCATCTACCAATAATCCCTTTGATACTACTATGGAAAACCAACTTACCTAAAAACGCAACACCCTTAAGCCTTCCACCCCCACCAAAAAATCCTCTACCCTAAGAGAAACCCAACCGTTAACCACCTATACTCCCCTCACCATGATATCACCTACTACTAGAATTGCCAAACTTCCTTAAACTACCATCAATCTATTAGTCACTACTCCACTTCAAAATTATGTGGTGTTTATACCTTATACCTTACCCCTAATGAGCACAAAGGTCACCACCTTTCCTTTAGCTACAAACCCAATTTTATCTACTACCTAACCCACCTTAACCTCTCAACAGGTGCCCATCACACCCAAAATAGGTTAGATCCCTAACCCATAAGGGCATGTACCTATATGCACTACCCAACCACCTACATCCACCTACCCTTACATGGAATCTATCCAACCACTTATGTCCACATATCAATATGTGGTATCTCCTCAACCTCGTACCAATTATCAATATGTCACCTAACCACCACAATCATATGAACCTTATAATATTTTAGGTACATAACCCCAAATAGATCTAATGAATATGTTCATGGTTAAAGTTAATACCTTAGAGTCATCCATATTTGGTAGTCACAACATCCTATCATATGAATAGATTTGAAATGAACCCATTCACCCATCTATCCCTATTAGACTAGATCCTCCTTAGTGGGAACTTCCCAAGTTTTCTAAATTTAAAAGTAAGGAGGATCCCCAACAACACATTAGGGAATTTAGGCATACATGTTATTTTACAACCTACAATGATTCCCTCCTTCTTTATAATTTCTCCATGTCCCTATCCAATCTATCATTAGACTAGTATAGTGCCATAAACAAACACTCTCTCTTTCTCCTTCACCAAGCTAGCCCAAATGTTTTTGGATCACTTTTCAATAAACATCTCCAAGAAAGCATCCATTACTAACCTTTATTTTATCTATCAATTTGATGGTGAATCTATTGTTGATTTTGTAGCCCATTGAAGGAACCTAATTAATCAACTTTCCTTCTCTTTAATCCAACCTAAACTGATGGAAATTTTTGCTCTAGCATGTGCCAAGAAAATATCTTCTACATTGAGTTCTAGAGCTTTAAAACATTTAATGAATCTTTTAGTATGAAACATAAGTTAAAATATATATCCATCAATGAAATAAATTTAAAGTTGAAAAACAAAAAATCTACCTACAAAACCAATGAGGCCTTCTCCTCTAAACCAAGAAACCGAACCAACACTAATGCCAAAATCAAGGGATCTATAAATGTGATTCTCTTTGAGATCACTCCTCCACCATCTATCAATCAATGAAGCTCTTTTAACTCCTCAAATAAAAACACCAAAAACAAAAATTGAAACAATTAAAAATAATTTATCCAACTTGGGGAATCTTATGCTTTAGTCATAGAGAAGTTATTGAAAGCCAATATCATATAGCTTCCTCCCATCAAACACCCTCAATAATTTGATTCTTCTCATCATGTACCTAGCTAGTATAATGAGAACAACCTATGTTCTTTCCATCAATTAGTCATGCATGATGTTAGTAGGTGTAACAACTTTAAAAACATTATCCAAACCCTCATTAACAAGGGGGAGCTTGTGTTGTACAACCCCAATGCACCTCTAAACCAAGCCTTTGACATTTTTAGATAACTTTTCCCAATCATGCACCCACAAAAATAATAGCAACAAAGCTGAGTGTTTTCATGATGTCCATATCATCAATATGGTTCTTGACATGTTCATCTCTAAAGAGCCTACCACCCAATCTACCCATTCTTCACCCTCTCTACTTATTGAAGTAGTGGAGTTACCTTCTCTTTATTTTGAGACCCAAAATAATGAATTAAATTTTTCCCCTCCTCCACTTATTAAGGTAGTGGAGTCATCAACCCCTCATTTAACAAACACACTAGAGTAAGTAACCATCATCACTTTACCTTATCCCTCAACTACTAAACAATTCACTTCCCCTTTGGAGATCATTCAAAAATAAGAAACCACCATATCTGTACCTCCCATAGAGTAACCACCCATATAAAAATTTCATTCTTTGATTGAGTAAAAATATGAGTTCATTACTCCCCATTATCAACCCATCAATTTATCTTTTAGAGCCCACTATTTAGGGAACAAGGCCAGTCTATAAACCATTCTCTAGATTAGTTCAGAGATTAGAATTTATCTCCAAACCGAACATGGATCAAGCCACCTTTTAAAAATAATTGGGGCTCCTTTACATCACCAAACATGAAACTCCAACTACCTCATTGATGGACTAATACACCAATTCTATTATCCAACCCCTTATCTTATCAACCAAACCATTAAAAACCTATACCAAGCTAGCCATTTCTCAACCATCTAATGCAACCAAATAATGCTCTCCAACCAAAATATCCAAACAACCCAAAACCCTTGGCATCTTCCCTATGTCAAGCCTTAATCACCCATCATTAAAATTGAGATAAATCACCAAACCCACCAACCAAGCATCAAACCAAATCAACCAATGAGGTAAAACCACCAAAATGTTAGAAAGCCAAACTTATACCTTCCTCAAACCTACACTCTATCTTGGGGCCTTATCCATATATTTTGATTGGGAAGACAACTATCTCAACCAAGCCCACCCACCACTATTGGTTACAACAACACACTTTATCTTTGACACACCCATTTGCATCGAACCAACAATAACCAAACTACCTAAATTGAAACCTCTTACCTCCAACTTATCAACTTCCACCTTACCAAAATAAAATTAATTATATAAGAACACCATCTTACCCAAACCTTCTGTCATTAAGCCTATTTCAAAAAATACTTCCATCTCACTAACCAAAGTTAGAACCTCTAAACCCTTGACACGTTTAGCTAAGTCTTACTAAACTATTTTACTAAGGTTAATACAAGCTTCTTGCTTGACTTTACTCCCTATTAGACCATTTGATCCTATATATCCAAAACCCATATGGTATAATGACCACCAAGTATACTCCTATCATAGGACACTTGGGCATGACATAAATAACTATAAATCTCTCCAAACCATAATCCATCAGCTCTATGATAAGGATGATCTATTAACAAATGAACCTCTCAAAAGCCTACTACCAATCCAATAAACAATAGTTACTACCTATTTCTTACCTACTTCCCCACTCTCACCTTAGAGTGAAGAAGAACCAAACCAATCTCCTACCCTAAATCATCCCTCTATCCATACTATCAATGTGGTCACATAATCACATGCTCAACAAAGGGATAAAAGGAAGGCCAAAGTATCCATACTATATACATACCCATCGTCCACCTCCCAACTAAGTTAAATTTAAGCACCTTCACCTTTGGCCAAACCCAGGGTATCTATCTTAGGTACCTCTCAATCCAACCCTTTTGAGTCAATCAAGAGAGTGGTACTCAAACAACTTCACTAAACCCTAACAAATATAAGCCTATACAAATTAATTTATACCTCACCTCATCATCTCTAAGCAATAATAGAGGCATTAAATTCAATAGAGGTATAACCTAAAGACCCTCAACCTCTATTATCTTTTGTTGGTGATTTCCAAATTTCTAACCATGTCACCTTCAAGGATTCAAAAATACCTTGTATCTATCCTGATGACCCATATCCCCCTCTTCAGCACTACCTACATCAACCAAACCCACATCAAATGGGTCATGATTGATGGGGGACCAGTTTTATTATCTCCTCTCATGCTTATGATCAACTCAATCTACCAAACAATGTCAAGTCTAACACCTCAGTTATCCTCTAATATTTCAATGACACCATGACCACTACTATAAGAATTATAATCCTTCATATCCATTTAGGATCTCACATACTCCCTAAACTCTTTTATGTAGTGGAAGGTTAATTCTAGTATAATTTTTTACTAGGATGACCTTGGATCCACTCCATGGGTTGTGTACCCTCTACCCTTCATCATTACATGAAATTTTAACATGAAGGATAGGTTATCACTATACAAGCTAACCCAAGTCCCTTTTCATCATGAAATATGACTTAATGACCCAATGACATCCTCCTACCTCCATTAGCACACCCTAATTAATCAAAGACAAACACTAAACCACAAATGATGAAGTAGTATCCTACTTTACCAATGGGGCATCTACTAGATCATCAATCCCCTTAGACCAAATCCCCACCATTGACCACTTAGAATCCACATTTCAATGTCTTTCACTTGGGGAATATTTCCTCCTTACCATTAATGCTTTCTCTACTCCCCAAGAGTATGGGAAACTTGACCACTAACCTAGTTATGACCCCATTATTGGATCCATTATTCCCCTTAGACCTCCAAACATCAAACCCATTTCATCTATGGGGGAATTTTCAAACCACTTTATGCTTCTATCACCTCCTTTTCACCTTGACCATTCACCTCTAGCTTTTCCTATTTAAACAACCCATACTTTACAAAGACATACCTCCATAGGTGTGCTTGGAAAGGATTTGGTCTTTGAAAATATGAGCATGGCCCACATGAGGTTATTTCAATTGAAAATAAACAACCTCATGAAAAACATGGCCTTAGTTTAATTCTTCCCAACGAAAAGAAAACCAAACCACCTATCACCACCATTGTTGAGGAAGACATCCCTTCCTCACCAACTTTTCCTCCACCAGAGTGTGATGATGATGACATCATCCCACCTAGATTATTTTTCATCAACATGATCAGCCTCAAACCCCTAACTTATCAAAAGTATGGGGTAACTATAACCATCCCTTTGACCCATCCTTAGATGATAGGAGATGACTCTCTTATCGTTAATACTATTTAAATTTAGGATGATGACTCCATTCTCACCTATCTTTACACACCATATTATTCCATCCACAAATCCCTTCATTGTGAGACTTTGACTGTGTTGAATGAATCCACCATGGATATCAACTTGAGCCCTCTAAAAAACACTTACATTATCAAAATTGACCAATCACTAAATTTTAAAGAACTTTAAGATTTCCCCTCCTTCTTACAAGATCATAATATAGCATTTACTTTGTCTTATAGAAAAATTATAGGAATTTACCCCTCTATAGATACCCATAACATAGTCACCAACCATGACACTAAACACATCAAGGAGAAACTTTGATGAATACACCCTTGCATATCCCTTCTCATCAAGAGGAGATATAGTTTCTCATATCTATAAATTTCATTCAACCCATTAACTATCCCTAATGGGTCTAAAACGTCATGCATATCACCAAATCCATATGGGGACAATGCATTTGTGTGTAATTTTATGACCTCAACCTTGCTTTCCCAAAAGATGACTTTCATCTACTGAGTATTGACTAGCTAGTTGAACTTACAGCCGACCATGAGATGTTATCTCTCATGAATGGATTTTCAAGTTACAATCAGATCCTAATTACACCTAAAGATCATCACAAAATTTCCTTTATTACCCCATGGTAGACCTTCTACTATAGGGTCATGCCTTTTATACTAAATAATATTGGTGTAACCTAATAACACACTATGATCTACATCTTCCATGACCTAATCCATAAAATTGTTGATGACTATGTGGATGACCTCTTTGGGAAATCCAAATATCATAAGGATCATCTGGTCATTCTCAATATTATATTTGAGAAATTCATCCATTACCATATCTACCTTAACCCCAAGAAGTACATTTTGGAGGTCTTATCAAGAAAACTCCTTGGCTTTATTATCTTCCTTTTGGGAATCAAAGTTTATCCTACTAAAATCAAATCAATCTTAGACATGCTTCCTCTAATAAACCTAAAGCAACTCCATAGTCTACAAGGGAAGCTCCAATCCATTCATCACTTTATCTCCCAACTCTTAGACTAATGCCAACCCTTCCACCACATTCTAAAAAATGATGTATCTTTTAAGAGGCTAAATACTATCAAAGAGCCTTTGATTCACTCAAAAGGTACCTCTTGTCTCCACCTATCATCACCCCTCCTAAATATGACCAACTTTTCTACCTTTACATCTCTTCTACCAACTACTCCCTTTGAGTAATGCTTGCTCATCAGGATGAATGACATAAGAAGTAAGAAATCTACTACATTATCCTCATGCTTGTAGAGTATAATACTTGGTATACCCATACTGAGAAACTTTGCTTACATTTAGTCTTCATGGCCACCAAACTTCACCACTACCTTATTAACCACAAAACCTATGTCATAACCAATACTGACCCATTCAAGTATATGCATTATAAGCCATACCAAAACCAATGTATGGCCAAGTGGCTCATGATTTTAGTGGAGTTTAACCTTGATTTTCTTTATCAAAATTTAATTAAAGGAAAAGTCATTGCCAACCAAATGGCTAAAGCACCATTAGCGAATGACCAACCTCTTCCTCTTGAGTTTCTTGATGAGTCCATCATGACCCTCTCTCAGGTAGACTTCACCTATCAAGTGACCATGTTCTTTTATAGATCAAAGTGTCAACAAGGTGGGGGTACTACTATCATCCTTATTCCCCTTGATGGTGAACCTCTTTCTTTATCTTTCAAGCTTGATTTCTAATGTACTAATAATATGGTTGAGTACAAATCCCTAGTAATAGGTCTCAAACCTACCTTAGCCTTGGGAGTAAAAATGATCAACATCTTTGGTGACTCCCAACTTGTGTTCAATAAAATAAATGGCTCTTATAAATGTAATAATGATGTTTTACAATAGTAAAAATAAATAGTTGATGAACTCTTAACATCATTTTAACATTACCATATTCAAACCACCCTATAATCTACCAAGTTTGTTGACACCATAGATTTAATTTCCTCTCAGATCCTATCTTCACCTTTTAACTCTAAATTATCTATCATCATCCATAGACTTACCCAACCCTCTTATGTCAAGCCATATTCTCCCACCATATTTAATGTGAAGGAGACCCAACTTGACCTCTGGTATCAGTAGACCTTCAACTATCTTAACCTTGTAATCATTCCTTTTGATCTTCTTAGGAGTGCTCGAAGAGCATTTATCTATATTACATCATGTTATACCATTAGGGGGAATTATTTATAAACATGAATTCAATGGTCTCCTCTTTTGTTTCCTACGTAATCATGAATCCTCTTATGCTATCAAGGAAGTGCATGATGGGATCTATGGGAGACACTTTAGTGGTCTCACCATAGCTAAATGTATCCTTCACCTTGGCTATAAATGACCTAACCTTAACCAGGATTGTTGTGATTATGTGAAAAAGTGTGTTAAGTGTTAATAACATGCCAATTTACATCATGTACCTAGCCATAGTATTTGTGTATCAGCTAATTTTTGGCCCTTCTCAAAATGGGGTTAGGACTTCATTAGTGAAATTAACCCCATTCTTCATAGTGACACTATTCTATCATCACTATGATTGAGTATTTTAGTAAATGCGTATAGGTTATTCCTTTAGTCTTAACCAAAGTGGTAAAGATTATTGACTTTATCAATCATCACATCATCTATCATTTTAGTGTTCCTCATAAAATCGTCATCAATAATTGTAAATATTTTTAAAACAAACAAGTCTAAGGTCTTTTTGATGCATTCAATATTAAGTTAAGTTTCTCATCGCCCTATTGCCCTCAAGAAAATGAAAAGACAAAAGCCTCTAAAAAATCTCTTGAAAATATGCTCATTAAAATGGTTAATGCATCTAGTTGAGATTGGCATTTTCACATCCCCTTCTCCTTATGGGCATGTCATACTATAATTCTAACCCCTACAGGTGATACCCCATTCTCTCTTACGTTAAGAGTGGAGTTTATCTTGCCTCTCAAGGTTCAAATTCCTTTGTTTTACATAACCCTATATTATATCATCTCTAAAGATGATTATCATCAACATCAGTTAGCCTAGCTTGATTTACTTAATGAGCATCATTTATCCACCCTCACCCATCTTCATGTCTATCAAGAACACATCAAACATGCCTATGTGAGAATTCAACATTAGAGACCTCATCCTAAAGTAAAATCAACATGTCACCAATATGGATAAAAATAAGCATGGAAATTTTTCTTTTAATTGGCTTAGACCTTATATCATAACCAAAAAGTATGGATTAGGAGCTTATCGGTTTGAAGACAACCCAGAACTTGAGCCCCTTAGTGCTTCACATCTGCATCTTTTCTTTTTTTAAACATGATCAAACTCACTTTTTATCTAACTTAAGCTCATACCTTGCTTTCAAAACCACATTTATCTCCCTATTTTAGGGATAATTTATTAAAACTAAAGCATGTGATTATCCATCACAATCATACCATGATCTTGAATAATGGGTACCATAGCTCTACCCATGGCATGATTCTCATGGTAATTTCTACCCCCTTTTACTAAGATATATTCCCATGGTCATTGTCACCTAAACATATTTACACCTCATCAACCTTCTTGTGCTTTTATTTTTGCCTTCATATAAGTCAATCTTTAACCTGATATAAGCAAGTCTATGTCAAACAAAATTAAAATTAAAAGCAAATTCATAACCAAAAACAATCATGGATCATCCCTAGCATTCACAGACTTCTCCATCGAAGGATAAATATTAAATAAATATTAAAAATTTCTCAAAATAAGGTGGAATAGTCCCTTGAAGGATAGCTATTAATAGGCATTAAATAAATCACACAAACTTAAACCAATCTCTCAAAAGATTGTGAGTAAAGCATTTATCAAAGTGAGCAATTTCTTGGAAGCTTCTCACATCGATCAACTTCTCCCAACCCTAACAAGTAACAACACAATAATAAATAGACCCATTATTAAGAAAAATAAAAAATAAAATAATTTTGAAAGTTGCAATTGTATTTCACTATCCATAATTTTGAAATCCATAATCAGCTCTCATGAGTAGACTTCCTGCATTGATCAGTCTACACATTGTATGACATAGACTTATTGGTACTGACTCTTTGGTAACCTCAAAAAGAAGAATGTTAGTCTCAAAATAAGGTTCCATTTTCATCCATCTCCTATTTATACATTATAATCAAGGTATTTTGAGCTCACATGACATTATGTGATCAAGACACCTATTTAACCAAATAATGAGTGCTAGTGTGAAGCATTCGAAGGGCTTATGTTCCTTAAGCCAATCCAACTTTGGGTTTTGTTTTAGTCCTTGATAAAGAATAATCACCATGCCCTCTTCTTATCCTATCATAACTGGTTGATATATATTCCTTTAGACTTCTTGTATATTCTCTTTTTCACTTCTAGTGTTGATTTTTAACTTACTTTACATGTTTTACCTTAAGTACAACAACCATAACCATAACCATATCAATTTATATCAACATATATCATGAGTCAAAATATAAATAAGTAGAATAAACCACGTCTATAAACATAACCATGAACATCATATTAATATCATACCATCCATGAACAATTAAGCAATAAAGCTATTTTCACCACATGGCTAAATCTAAATAAAGAAACATATACCCTTTAAAATTTAGCATGTCATAACATAATCATAACCATACACATCATAAACATCATCATGAACATAAAACAAAATGAATCTCATCACATGCCTAGCTAGGTGAGTCTACATCAGTATCCATATCCATAACATAAGTATAATTAATATAACATCATCAATGATCAACATAGCTATAATCAACATTGTGAACAAAAAACATCAAATAATAAACCATGAATGATAAGAAATAAATGAGAATCATATATATAAATCATAAGTCTATCATCCATAATATTATAATGTATACAATAATATACATGTTTCTCTCTCAAAATGTACATCTCACCACATCGACTCATAAGTTGGTATCAAAATGATATACAATAAACTATAGTATCCCATAACTATGCCTCTTGGGTACCACTATATCATGGAACACTAATTAATTATGATTTTTATCCTCCTAATGTTCATGCCTATCCACCTATGAAATCAACCCACTCACCTAGTGTCTCCATATTAGCACCACCTACCAAACTAGCTCTATACTCAACCCATCGAGGCTCATTAGGACAATGTCTTAAGACTATGGCCTCATAGTAGTGTATCTCCTACAAAATGGATAGATACCATGCCATAGAGATAGTACTTAGTTTTATTATAGCTACTATAGCTCCTCCTCCAATCTATCTAAAGGAGTCTCTTTCTTAGGTGACCAAGGCTAGTGAATCTCTAACCTAGTCCCTCTCACTCATAACTATAGACACTTGACCTTGTGATGCTATTAGTTGACCTTGTAAAGTTACCGCATAAGCCTATGTTTTAGATAATACCAATAATACCTATGTACATAGGGTAACCCCTTTTATCTATACCTACTTACCTTTACCAGCTAGGTCAATATCCATAGGCTTCTTGACAGCATCATCACTACCAAGATCTGATGCTACATATAATGCCTGGTACCATGTAGGGTAACCATATATAGATCTTACATCATCGATCTTGGCCATAGCCAATAACTCCTCATGATTAACCAAAGTATAGACTAGTTGTGGCTCAAGTAGTAGGATATCTACATCTTCTTTCTTGTATTTAGGAAATGGACCTAGAATGTCGTATACTAGGCCAAAATATATGTGCACCCTATCAAATGAGATAAGTTATTCCTCCCCATCCCACCTACCAAATATCCACCTATAATTCCATAAAGATAATGTGTGTATAATATATCTAGCCCACTCTAAAAACCTAATGTATGACCTCCAAATCACATTGCCAATAGACAATACCTCTAGTGAACCTCTAAACCTATCAATATCATGTACCCCTCCACATGGTATTGATAGAGAAAAATCATCCCTACACCTCATGAATCTAACTATGGGGTCTATTTGGTCATAACCCTACCATGATAGCCCCATCAACTATAAAACCTATATATGTTGATATGCCCAATTGTTTAGCATGAACCTGATGTTGATGTCATATCTCTTGTGAGCATTGAAACTCCATAACTCCCTATATATCTGGACTAGTATCATATGAACCCAACCAAATACTATGTAACCTAGTAGTATCTCAATTAGAACCCCCATTAATAGATAAGGAAACCTCCTACTACTCAAATCTATAATAACAATGTAAGATACTATAGTTATCATCATCATCATCATTAGTCTCTTCTTTCCCCTCACCTTTTGATAGAATGAATTATAGCTAAATCCTCTAGTGTTCCATATGATGAAATAATGGTTATCTCTATATAGTAGCTCTAAGATATCATCTCTCCTCTTGCTCAATGTGATAAATTGGCTCACCTAAATAGGTAGTTGTGTAATCTTGTGCATGTTCTCTGGTAGGATCATCATCTTACCATTAGGTAGAAAGAAGGTGTTTACAACTAGATCCCATATCTTGATGAGGGCCATAGTCATTATCACATCCCATGACACATGATGATAGTGAAACATCACTCTAATATTAACCTCCTCTATATGCACCTAGTTATTGATAGTCATCCCTTGATGAATCTAAAAATAGATGTGAGGTACCCAATCCTACATTTCAGTATTATCCCATGCTTGTAAGGTTTGTTAGAAAATAAAATTAGTTCATTATCATGATTTTATTATGAAGTATACCTTTTCACCTCATTCAACCTACCTAAAATCACTTATTTTACCTATATAAACTATATCAATCTTTTTAAACCTACTCCTCTCTTACAACACTACCCTTCACATCCCAACACTATCACACTCTAACTAGTTACCTTGTATTTTTGTCAAAACACATGGCCATTTGGTCGACTGCTGATGGTCACTATGATCATTGATGGTCAAGCCACTATTTTACTTATGGTTTTCAACCATCAATGGTCAGGATGACCATTGATGGTCACTATGTGTGACCATTGGTGGAACATCTCAACCCTACCCCCACCAAAAACACACTCAAAGCAATTACACATATACACAATCCTACCTATCTCCTACCTCTACCTACCCATACTACACTAACACTTCCTAATTTAACTTATACCTACAATATTACCCAAAAACCCATCAAATCCCTAATACCTAGGTCAAACCTAAACTCACCAACCAACATAATGATAAAGCAATCAAATTCCCAAAAATACTAAATATAATGCAAAATAACATCTACTCTACCAATTTGAATACTACCACCTACCTCATTCCTCAACCATCATTGAGGAGGAATTTTAGGACCCACAACCTGACCACGTCCTCACCCACCCTACATCCTAGCTTGGTCTACCATTTGAAGCTTAGTTAACCCAGCCAACTTTTACCACTCAACCATAAACACTCATCATAAATTATTTATGCATAATAAACAAAAGTTATCACTATCAAAAAGCTAAAGTCAAAAAATCAAAAGAGTTTAAATGACTCAAATTATAACTTTTTATTTTAACCTTTTAGGGATTTCACCTAACCATCGATAGTCAAGATGACCATTGATGGTTGATCCTAAGACCCCTAACTATTAACGATTAGGAGCTTCACACTTAAATTTTTTTTGCACCCATACCAAGTGCCTCAACTAGGAGATCACATTCTATACTAACCATACCCACCATCTCATCACCTCGCCAAAGGCCATCTTGGACAAATTCTCACATGTTTTGTGACAATCTTGCCTCATCTTTTTGACTACACTGACAATAATCCCATATTATCCTATTTTTGAATTTGCACTACTTTTTGTATACCTAACCAATTAGTGTATTCTTGGGATCACTTCCTCCCTTGAATACCCACAACTACACCTAAAAAATTAGTGTATTCCCAAGAGCACTACCTACCTTGGATACCCATGGAAACATTGGCCTTGCCTAGGAAACTTTCATTTATGAGTGTTCCCAACCACCACACTTAATTGTATTCATGCAGTCCACTTATCACTTGTCCTTCAAGCACCAAACTTAATTTTTAACAACTATGGTAACCTTTTCAATGCATGATCTTAGATATCAAATTTTTTTTTCACTTTGTGCATGTGTTTGTGCTATAGTACCCAACCTATGATTATCACCATTCATCATCACCTTCACCACTTATCAAACCTACACCCAATCCTATTTTACCTCATCATCTCCCAGTTTGAGAGGGAACACCTCCTCCCATACTTAAGGTAACTGAACCTTCAACTTGCAATCTATTTTTCTTTTATAGCTCATTGATACAAGCTACATAATAAAAAGGGGAAAATTGTAGACACTAAAAATCTACATGAGATGGTTCTAAATGTCACAACCCCCTTAGGACCACCCATTGACCCTTTGACTACAAACTAAACCTAACGAGGCCTAACCTAATTTAGTTTGATCTATTGGATTTACCCACCTTTTAATGCAACTTGACCTTAGCCCTCAATTGTTGATGGTTACCTTAATCATTGATAGTCACCCAGACCACCGATGGTTAGGTTCTATCATCCAAGTGAGCTTAATTGATAATTTCTAATTCATGTACAATCCCATGCATGTCAAAATTAAAATTAGATAGCAAGTTTGAACCCTTGTTAACATCTTTTTGAACCTTTCCTTCCTTACCTATAATAAGACAGGAGCAAGAGGTGAAAAATAATCAATCCATGACTTCAAGATATTTTTTATCTAGAGTTTCTTTGTAGGTCACTTATATCAATCTAGCAATCTAAAAATCATATTAGAGAGCTGAAGTGATACCATCCCTAGGCCAATAACCAAGTATGATTACTCTATTAGAATCACACAAGACTTTATCAATGAGAAAACCACCTCAAACATTCATCTGACCAACTTATTACAAACTAATTATTTATTTTCAATTTATCAATTACTTTGTTTCCATTTTACAATCAATCGATCATAAACTAATCTCCTAGAATTACCTTTTGTGATCTTGTCAATATAATTTTTTATCTCCCAAACGCAACACATAGTAACTACCAATGATCACTTTGACCACTGATGGTCTCTCCAACTGTTGAAATTTACCTCGACTATCAATGGTCACCTCAACTATCAATGGTCACACCAACTATCAATGGTCACTATGGTAGAAAATAATAACAAGTTATTTTTACCCACTTACCCTCAACCAAATCCAACTTTTTTTTGTTTGCCTATTTGTAGACCCCAACCTATTTTTTTAACCACACCCACCCTGTTTAGCATTAGTATTGACCCACTTATTACTATATTAGTCATTTTATTCATCAATAATTTATTGTATTCATTTTTAGTTCTTTTTAATTATTTATGAAAGTACTTTATCTTATATTTTATAAACTTAGTTGTTTAAAATGTGTGGATTAATAGTCCCTAAGGAATCTCTAACTTCTAGGATCTAGTTATCACTAGGCAATCCATCTAACTATCTATCTAACCAACCATTTATTTTAGTGTTTTCTTATTTATAGGTCATTCCTCTCAATCCAAATAGGATCTCTTCATAATTATTTGATTTAATGCATATACATAACATCTTGTTGAACCTTTCCTTCCTTACCTATAAGAAGAGAGGAGCAAGTGGTGAAAAATAATTGATCCATGACTTCAAGAGCTTTTTTATCTAGAGTTTCTTTGTAGGCCACTTATTATATCAATCTAAAAATCTACAAATAATATTAGAGATCTGAAGTGCTACCATCCCTAGGCCAATATCCAAGTATGATTACTCTATTAGAATCACACTAGACTTCATCAATGAGAAAACCACCTCAAACATTCATCTGACCAACTTCTTGCAAACTAAGTATTTATTTTTAATCTATCAATTACTTTGTTTCCATTTTACAATCAACCCATCATAAACTAATCTCCCAGAATTACCTTTTGTGATCTTGTCAATCTAACTTTTTATCACCCAAACCCAACACATAGTAACTACCAATGATCACTTTGACCACTGATGGTCTCTCCAACTATTGACATTTACCTCAACTATCAATGGTCACCTCAACTGCCAATGGTCATGCCAACTATCAATGGTCACTATGGTAGAAAATAATAAAAATCTATTTTTACCCAACTACCCTCAACCAAATCCAACGTTTTTTTGTTTGCCTATTTACAAACCCCAACCTATTTTTTCAACCACACCCAACCTATTTAGCATTAGTATTGACCCACTTATTACTATATTAGTCATTTTATTCATCAATAATTTCTTGTATTCAGTTTTAGTTCTTTTTTATTATTGATGAAAGTAATTTATCTTATATTTTATAAACTTCGTTGTTTAAAATGTGTGGATTGATATACCCTAAGGAATATCTCACTTCTAGGATCTAGTTAGCACTAGGAAATCCATCTAACTATCTATCTAACCAACCATTTGTTTTAGTGTTTTCTTATTTATAGGTCATTCCTCTCAAGACAAATAAGATATCTTCACAATAATTTGATTTAATTCATACACAACCAAGTAGGTTTTTCAACTATACCCATATCTAGTTTCTTTATTATTCCTCCTAAAGAATATAAGATAAAATTCACTGAAACAATGACTTTGAGTTTTTCAAAAAAATGGAAGTGTTTTTTCATAAATATTATTTGTTCAACGTAAACTATAAAATTTTGAAAATTAAAATTTTATTGAAATAACCTAGTTAGCACCTTTAATATATAAGATTTATTCATCAAGAAGATTTTCTTTAAGATGATTAGTGGCTAGTATTGGATATTTAATGAGTTGGTCATAAATTATTTGACCTTTAATTAATTTTTGTGTAATGATTCATAAATAATATTACATCATAAGGACCATCCATTTTGAAATTCTATAACTAGGTATAATTCTTTTGATAAAAAATGATGAAGAAGATTAGAATGGATGATGACATAAGTTGTTTGATAAAACATGTGATGGAAAAGTTTATTAGCTATGAAATAAATGGTGAGATAGTCACATTCATCTTTAGTTTAATGTGTCTCATAGACTATTAAAGGATAAATTATATAATATATGGTATATTCATGACCTATTTCATCTTGTTTGGAATGCATTTCCATAATTTATATGGTGGTAAAGGAAGTGTACAAGATGATCAACTAATCATTATAAAAGGTTTTAATAATGGGAGGATGTAAGAGAAATCATTTCATTCTTTCAAATGATTTTTGACATGAATCAATCTATTCTAGAGATATAACTTTCCTATGGAGAGAATTAATGAATATATATGGTAATCCATCTCAAGAATGAATTGTTATATTTCCCCAAGTTTACCAAGGTATGTTCATATGTCTAGAATAGATCAAGGAATAAATTTCTATACAATATCTTTAGTTTTAACTAGATTTACATCAATTTTGTGAAGATAAACTAGAAAAATATAGATTTTATTAGAGGTGACACCAAAAACACATTCGTAGGGATTTAATAAAACTTTGTATTTAATTAGATGATCAAACATAATATCGAGATCATGAAGATTATTTTCAAAATGCTTGAATTTGGTGATAAGGTCATATACATAGGTATAAACAATTTTGTGTATGATATCATGAAATATATGGGTCATCCCACATTGATAAAAAAAACACAAATTTTTTTTTATCAAAATGCATTTTAACATAATAGTTTCACATTCTATTATAAATGTGGTTTTACGTTGATCTTTGGGGGAAATGTGAGTTTTATTATACCCCAGGAAAACATTCATGTGAGAGATAACATTTTATAACTAATGGTGGAATTGATGAGGGAATAAATTAATAGCAAAGGAAATTTATCTTTAGGATAAGCTAAGTAAACATTATGAAAGTATATATATGTGAATAACAATGGTAAATTTATTCCATATGGGAACAATGTTTGAGACCCATCTAGAATAATCAATAGGTTTCATAAATCTAACATCCAAAATATTGATGATTTCTTTGTGACATAGGGTATAAATATGAAGAGGGAATTTATGTTATTTTTAACGTATGGGTTTTACACAGGGATAAGTAATTATATTATGGACCATAATACTGGGTTAATTCCAAACATATCCTCATATGACCACATGAAATATTTATGATATTTATCAAATAATAAACTAAAATCATCATATTGTGTAGGATGAAATTATTTGGAGACAAGAATGGAGTAAGGAATAATATTGGTTTCCTAATTAATTACCAAAATCTCTTCAATGACAATAACATTTATGTCATGTAAATGATAAGGAGTAAGAGGGAGTGAAGAAATGGGATGTGTGTTAGGGTTGATACTAGAAATGAAGTTATTGAAAGAAGGATACCTTTTCTCAAAATGACCAAGATTATGATATTACAATGGGAGTTGAGGCTCACAAGAATGGAGTAGTTATAATATGGATTCATAAATAAGAATCATGGGTAAGGGCCCATAATAGTCAACATATATTTTAGGATACAATATTTGGTTTCCTTTATTATCAAATTAAACATGCATATGTCAGATAGTTATATCTTGTACATCTAAGGTAATTTTAGTATTAGGGGTGTAAGGTTATTCAATAGAATTTGGTATTGAGATAATGGGATAAGTAATATGATTAATTATGATTAGATTATGTATGATGGGGATGTAATTGGATTTTTTGAGGGGATCAATGAAAGGTAATAGATGTTTACTGAGAAGATTACTTTACTCAATGAAACTAGGTTCATTGTCATCTAAATCTATGAGAGTTAGTATAGATTTGAATGTATTTTGACAAATTTAAGAAGAGGAATATTGATGTGAGTGATAGTAGGAATATGATATTAAAATTTAGGATTTGGAAGCTAGTTACTATAGGGATTAGGATCAACCTCATGTTTCTAATTCTTCCCATTATGTATGAATTAGCTACATTGTCTGCTAGAATATGCCATAGCTTCCATATGATGAATCGAAAGATGACCTAAAATCATGTTTTAAGATAATGGAAGATTAAGTCCATAAGTTTGGTATGGATTATCTTGGGTTCAATGGTAAAAGTGAGCCAAAGTCAACTGAGTGGTTTTTTGTTAGTTTTGTCAAATCCAAAACATGTGATTTAGTTTTTTTAGATTATCTTTGGAATATAATTTTTTTTGAAATAACCAAAGAGAGGTAACATTGATACCCAATCCTTAATTAGCTAGGAATTTTATAGTTAAAGTGTTATTGATGCTTATTTTGATGAAGATAGGTGGATTGTCAGCTTGAAATAAAACTTAGTTATTTATCATATATTTTTCTAAAAATTATATGGAGTGTTTGGTAGAATAAATTATTTCAATAACATGTACTTATGTAGGTTGATGGGTATCAAAAGGTAATTTATAATCATTATATGATGTATCTTATATTTATTGTAGTTGTTTCCTAAGGAACTTATGATGATAGGAAGAAGTTATTACTAATTCCATGAGATAAATTTTACAAGCCATCAAATTAAGCTCATCTAATAAATTCTAATGAGGTTTAGTATAAGAGCAAGTACACAATTTAGGTTAATTAAGAAAAGTGATTTTTGGAAGTATATAGGGATCTATTGGTGGAAGTGGATCATCTCTATTGAATGGTTCATCATATATAGGTTGAGAAGTGGTAGTATATTTAAATAGTTGATCATTAGTGGATAATATCTTAGGTTTGGTAACAAGGTATTTATGAGAAGGTTTGTGATGATAATTAACTTTATCTACACTAACATATTGAGAATTGTTATTTTTTAGAGGAATTATGATATACCAACTTAGGTAGGTGTTGTTAGGCATTGTCTCTCCTACAAAGATATTTGTGTGAACATATTTTTTTACCAAGGTCTTTGTTACTAGATTTTGGTAAGTAGGGTAACTCAGTTGGCTCATTCTAACCATTCAAATGATTTCACTAAGACTGTTCTTACATAGGAAATCAATATATAATAATTTACCATAACATACAATTGATTCAATACATGTCCATTGCATATAAGATTGGATTCAACAATGTGTATGCAAAAATAGATAGAACATTAGTAATCAGTATTGACATTTAGATTCAAAATACATTCAATGATACCAAAAATCTAAACTAATACAAATATATTAATAAATATGAAAGAAAGGGGATAAAGGTGAAAATAAGCCTATACCATAGATATGGAGCTGAAGTGTTTGATTGATCAAACCCCATAGAACCAATCCTTATTTGAGCCAAACATAACACAAATCCAACTAGAAGGATGGTACAAGAGTCTAAGGGAAAGTGTTAATGATTAAAGAAGAGCATAAATACCATATACATATGTAACAAATGACAACTTAAATCCACAATATTCAAATTATAAAGATGCAAAATTTGATTATTAGTATTCAAATTTTACATAATCATTTAATTCTAGACTTCACTCGTATATAAAAAAGGAAAATACTACCCTATAAAAGTATTAAAATTACTTGGTATACTAAATATGTATAATCAAAGCATGTTTGGCCCACTAATATATTTTTAAAACTAAAATGACCTACCTTTTTTACATCATAGGAACTAATCTTAAAAATATAAATAGGTCCATGAAGTTTCAAACTCAAATTTTAATTTCCAACTAATAGGGTAGTTAAAACATTCAATGATGATTGAAAGTCTGCATTTGGGACTAACATTGAATTTTGATAAATTGAATGAGGCCATGATCTATCCAGTTGATACTACATTATTTTAAGACATGATTCTATCTTTTATGCTTCCCTAGAGAACCTTGGTCATATTTCCATTATGGTGTCCTCAGTCCTTGATCTATTTTGAGCAGGGTTTCTAATCCTATGATAAAATCCCATAACAATCTCATATTAAATTTTTTGCCTCTTAAAAGATAATTATATCCTTTCATGTTTTTTGTGTCTTCTTCATTGACTCAATTTATGATGGACTTGATGGCCTATACAGTCATCTAATTTGATTTCCATCTCCTCTTAATGACTTGCATGTATATTTGGATCATTAGGTTCTAAATTTACATCTTTGGATGACACATTTACCACTTGGACTTTTCCTTGCATCCTTTTATCATCCATGTAGGCATTAACTTATTTCCTTAACTCTTTAGTCTTGCTTATCCCACAAGATTTTACTGCATGGCCCTTCACCATTTATTCTAGTCCCTTATCTATGTTTTTGGTCATCTCTACCTTACCTCTTCAAGTTTTAATTACTTTCACATGAGCTCTACACTAGACATGTGGAATTCGTCTACCTTTCTTGACCTTTTATATCACCTTTATTTACTCTCGTGGTTCCTAGTTATTGATCTTCTGATATGTGTTTCATCACTAAGGCTTCACTAAGCTCTTATATGATTATTTGGTTCATCATTGCTCTGGTTGATGTCATGATGCCACATGGAATCATCCTAGTGAAATAGGATTTGGAGCTACCCACCTCACTTATATTATCTCCATAGTCTTGGGAACTAGAAATTTTAATGCATGGTAACATTGTGGATCTTTAGGACCATGAACCTTTATTCACTATAGAAGTCTCCCACTACTTTATTAATCTCTTGAGATCTTGATTCCCCATGATGATACCAAGTGCCATCATAATAGGACCTCAATATCCCATGGGATTTACACTAATCACTAATAGTCCCCTAGGCTTTGGGCTCCTTAAATGGTGCCACTTGGCACCATCTCAGCATTTTGGGACATGAGGAGCATTTTTTGGATCTCTAAATCCACATTGGGATAGGTCACCAAGATCATGCCATACGGCACACTATTTGGACTTGGGGGTTCAAATTTTTTTTATAAAAATGATTAAGTCCTTTTTTCATTTATTTATGACATGTGTTAGAATTTAAGGCCATGAAATAAAATTATTTTAAACTTAGTAAATTTCACAAAAAAAGACTAAGTCTTTAGGGATCAAAAACCAAATATTATGATAATAAGAAACATGAATAAATAGATAATGATTTTTATTTTAAAAGGAAATGAATTTTAATATCTTGATCATGATTTCATATAGTTTATTTTCAATTTAAATAAATACTCGAGTACAAATATTAAGAGCCTAACTAATTACATCAAGGCCTAAAGTTAAAAATAAACTAAGTCTTTATAATGGGACATAATAAGGAATTGGTAGATTAAACCCAAATACACCATTAAAAATGACCCACTTAATCTCAAAGCTTAGATTTATATGTTATTTAGGTTTTATGACATGGACAATATAAGAGTTTTTCAAAATAACAAATTGTTCAATTTTAAACATCATTACTCCATAGACCAAGTTTTACATTTAAAAGTTTAAAAACATGACATTATAAGATTGAGATGATAACACCCATTAAAATAAGAAAATAATAGAAGATCAAAAATTAAAATAATTTAAAAAATAAACCAAACATAAGACATCAAATAAAAAAAACTAACAAACTCCTCAAAAGGAAGAAGATCATACTCCTGAGCAAAAAGAGGTTCCATGATTTTGGTGAAAAAATTAGTGCATATAGTCTAAGAAAATAATAAATGGTGAATCTATTATAAAATACTACAAAGTATTTTAAGAATATATAATCTTAGTCTTGCCACCCAAACAACATGCATTAGCTACAAATAATTATCAAAGATAAAATCATTAAAATGCAAGAACTAAATTTTGTCTCTACATGTAGAATACTTAGCTAAAAATATATATAAATACCATAAATATTTTCTTTAAGTAATTAATTATTTACTTTACATTCACACGTCATAATTTATATTTGGTTAAAACTAGAACTTTTGAGGATTTTTTTTAGCAAATTGATTCATGGGGAATGATATGGTGATTGCTCTATTGCTAGATAGGCATCCATAGCCCTAATAGATATAACTCTTGTTAATTTTTAAGGCCTTTTTCCACTACAATCCAAAAAACCTACTTTTGAGGTTACCAAAATCACCCTTTTAAGGAGAATTTTCATATTTTTACATTTTTAACTTGATTAATTTGAAAGGAAATTTTACATTTCATCCATAAAGGTTTCACAACCAAACCATGGGTATAAATAAAATCATAAATTTCATGATAAATAAGACAAAACTAAATTAGGAAAATGTTACATTTTTCCTTAGATATCTCAATTATGTGCATGATGGCTTCAAAAAAGAAAAGCAATGTTTCTAAATCAAAACATTCTATTTTGAATCATTGGCCATTACAAATATAAAAAAGTAAAATAATCATGATAGTTCATGTAAGTTATTTTTAAAAAAACATTTTAATATTATGAGTATTATTCATGTCATGTACCTACAAATAGACTCTTCATTCATCATTCACTTGATCAGACACTAAAACGTCAAAATAAAAATAGAAGGTTTAACCCTAAAAATTAATGACAAACAAGGCTAAATGAAGCCATATAAAGTAAAAATAAATTAAATTAAATCATACCTAAACTAACCAACAAGGGAAATGAAATAAAAAATAAATTGAAAATAGTAAATGGAAATCAAGATAAACTATTCACAAAAATTATCCAAGTAAATACATTTTTGAAGAGAAGAATTGGATTGAATGTCTATCCAAAATTAATAAAACATACCACCTAGGTAGATACCTAATGGAAATAATCACAATAAATATTTTGATAAGGTTAAAATTGAACATGTACTTACATCCATGTTTCTACTTATGATGGAAAACACTATCCCAAAATGATTTGTCTATATTATTTTCATGTCATTCAATCAAATTTAGATTACCAAATTCAACTAAATGTTCATCTATAGTTTGATGAAATATTAATGGATAGAGTGTGATAAACACATTTTACCAAATGAGGAATTGAGATGAATAATAAGGTTGAGAATTAATACATACTGTAGTTATTTGATCATTTAACCTAGAATGGGTATCCTCCCCATTACAACTAATATATGAGTTACATGCTAGCTAATCTTAAACTATAATGGATTATTTAAAAATGTATTATTTTTCATCTTCATGACCAATGAGGTATGGGAGTAGTTATTCTAATGTTAAATATCTCTTTTAATTGTCATTAGTAGCTAGGGTGTGTGGAGAGCTAGGTAAAATCAAGTCATTTTTATCTTTCATCTCCATGGTCATGATTACTTCATTAAATCATATATGTTCTTTATTTTCTATTTGTTCCTTAACTAACTCTATTATAGATAATAATTCATGGCTTCTCTAAATTGGATATAAGTAAAATATGAACTAAGGAAAATTTTCATTCTCTTTTATCTCTCTTGAATCATTTTCCTCAAAAGAACAACCCACTTCTTTTTTATTTTCTCCTTCTTGGCACAAGCGGTTCAGCTCAACATTGTTTTATTTAGTCTTATCCCCCTCTAATGATGAGGGGAAAGCCAAAATATTGAAAAAAAATTGTTAACCATATTTGACAAACATATTAAATGTATGAGCAATAACATATGAAAAGGATTTTTTAGATTCATAACTCACATCTTCCTCATCTAATGGCTCCAACTCTTTGAATGGTTCTTCTACCTAATAAAAATATATCTATGAATATTAATTTTGTTTAGGTATCTCCCCATGAATTTAATTTTTATCCACAAGGTTTCTCATGTCATTTATTATCCCTTAATCCTAAGACTCATCATCAACACTGGTATAGGCCTCAAATAATGGGCTAGGAATGTGAAATGAGACATTCTCAATGTGCATGATTACTTTAGCATGATGCAAAATTACATCTTTCAATTATATAAATGGTAAATTTGTGAACCCAATTTCATCTTAGATTATGCATTAAATGATGCTCTCCTAAAACAAATGGCATGTGATTAGTCATAGCATTAAAAGAGGCTTGATTACTAACACAAATAAAAATAGTTTATTAGTTATAAATTACATTAATATAAATATGTGCATTAAAATAAAAAAAACATGGTTCCCATTCATCACTAGGAGGTTGGATTGATCACAAGGTTGAGATAACACTTGATTTTAGTGAAAAAATTGGCACATGGGTAAATTATTCTAGCTACAAGCTTGAGTTAATGATCTATACTATAACACATTATGACTCATGGATTGGCTTGTATAAATATATCTCAAAGGTATTTGGGGGTAAACCCCTAATAGACCCAATAAATATGGAGGTTGATAACCATAGTAGTGGGAAAATTATTGTTTCTCTATTGTAAAATATTCTTCATAAGTCAAATCTAAGGATGAAAAGGAAGTTGGGGTTCTCCAAATGAACTTAGCAATTAGGGGATCTAACACATTGAGAAATACTCCAATAGATGCATCATTTATTTGTAAGAAAGGATCCTTTAACCTATTTATATTTGATGGAATATATGGTTGGACTCATTAACTAGATCAATTAGCTCCTTATAGGCTATAAAAAGCTGGTAAGATAAGACATAAGGGTAAATGGGCACCTAAAAATGGTTAAGAAAAAAATTTCAAAAATGTACCATGTAGTGATCTACACTTCTAGTAGGCTAAGTACCAATAATAGGCTACTTAATTTAGGGAATAACAGAATAAGAGACATGCCACATCTTCATGTTGGATCTATGTTCTAATGAAAGCTTCTTTAAAATCCTAAACATACTCTTAAGTGGTCTTGATTCTACCATGGATGTGATTTGGATTTAATTTGTATGTTTTTTTAGGTAAGGCATGGGAATGCCATAGAATTCCCATAGGGAAAATATGTCCTCCTAGCCAAGATAAGGCCATTGGAATACTAGGAAAATCTATTAAAAATAAGGGATAAATTTTAAATAGTCTATTTTATGCCATCCTTATAATACCAATCTATTGATGGGTATTGCAACACACAAAATTAGGTAGGTGTTTTTAGGCCCTATCTCTCCTAAAAGGATATTTATGTGAAAAAATATCTCTAAGGTCTTGATTACTAGATCTTGGTATGTAAGGTAACTCATTTATCTCATTGTGACCATTCCAATTGAGGGTTCTATTTAGAATATTTTAGATAATAATGTGAATGTGCTTACCTATTAAATAAAAATATACAAATTTTACCATAACATACAACTAATTAAAAACATGTTCTTTGCACACAAGAGTGGATTCAAAAATGCATGTGTATTAATAGATATAATACTTATAAATAAATATTGATATTGATATTTATATTGCATTCATTGATACCCAAGATCTAAAATAAAACAATTATATAAATAAATAAAGTGGATAAAGGGGATAAAGGGGAAAATATTCCTACTACCATAGAGATGGAGATAAAGTGTATGATTAAGCAAACCCCAAGGAACTGATCCTTAGTTGAGAAAGACCTATCACAACTCTAACCAGGAGGATGGTACAAGAGTTTGAGATAAAGTTATTGTGAGAAAATAAGATAATAACCATCATATACATATTCAATAAATGACCAATTGAATCCAAAATAATGAAATTATATTGATGTATCAGTTGATTAATACTATTGAGATTTGGCACAATAATTAAATTATAGACTTCACTTCCATATCATTAAGGAAAAGTCTACCCTATAAAAGCATGAAAATTGCTTGGTCTACTACTATGGATAATACAAACATGTATGTTCCACTACTCTAATAATAAAACTAAAAGGATGTAGCCCTTTTTACATCATAGTATCTAATCTTAAATAAACATGCAGGTCCATGAAGTTTCAAATTCAAATTTTAATTTTCCAATAACATGGTATTTACAACATTCAATGGTGATTGAAAGGTTTTATTTTGGATTACCATTAAATTTTAAAAAATTTAAGGAGGCCATGCTTTATTTAGTTGAGACTATGATTTTTCAAGACACAATTATATATTTTATGCTCCCCTATCAAACCTTGTCCATACTAATTGTTAAGGCAGATGTCCCAATGAAAGGCACAAAAGGTTGCATTATAGAAATCTTTAAAAGGTCACTATAAATGTTAGGAAATGATCATAATAGAAACTTTTGAGGTTTGAACACCAAATCTCTTTTATAGGGATGAGTAGTTACAAACCTAAACCTTTTGATAGAATACGGAGGTAGTTACACAAACTCAAAAGGTATCCCTTTAGTAGAAGATCTAGTGGTCACCTTTGGTACGGAATTTTTTGACTAATCATCAACCAAAGACTTGAAATATTCATCAAAGTCACCAAGTACTGAATGTAGATGCTTCTTCTATCTTTAACTATGCCAAGACTAGCACCAATCTTACACAATCTTTTAGGACTTCTAGGTCCCACTGAGTGTGCCAAAATTGTTTGCATCAAATTGTGCACCCTAGGATCATTAGTTCATCTCCTCAAATTTTATGTAACATGGATTCATCTCTCAAGCTTGTGGGATCTTGTGAGAGAGATGAATCTCTAGTACTATGAAGGATAGCTCCCTAGATTTTATTTATATTACTCTTGAATTACTTTAATAATTTGACAAAGAAAAGAGTTTAAGGAAAACAACTAAAAAAATAAGAGGTGATACACCAATGTAAATTTTCCTCACACTTGACTAAAAGTACTACTTGAAGATGAATAATGTGCTTGTCACACAAGACTCACAACCTTAGAACTATCATTGCATCAATGTTTCACAAACTAGATTCAACAAGGTGAATGACTCTTATGAAGAAAATGAATGATATCAAAGGAATACATTCATGAATAACTTATAATATTTATACACTTAGAATAAATAATAGCAAGGACATAAAAAAACCATATATCTATAAGTTGGTAGACAATCAAGAGTGCAAAGCTAGCAAACACAACTTTACTAAACTAGACCAACATGATTCAAGTCATGACACAATATTGTAGTGTATGAGTGGAATTAAAACTTGTATTATCTATTTAAGAGTTGTTCATGTAAAATAATTTCTAGAGTTTCCCCATCAACTAATGGAGGCTGCTAAAAAAAGCTAAAATAATGCATATTTATAGCCTAAAGAGAGAAAACAAGAAAGACGAAGTCCAAGGGTCACTTACACATGTGTCCATATAAAAAGGGGAGTTAAATTTGAATTTTAAATATGAGTGAGGTGATTCATGCCAATTTAGGAGGTACACTTGTCAAAACAAGTGACAAAGGAGGTGAAAAGTGGCACAAAACTACCAATTTTGCACAAGTAACTACTTACTTGAGTAGCCTTCCATAACTCTTATTTTTACTAAAAATCCTAAAGTTTTATGGCTGTCCAAGATAGGAGGGATTACCAAAATCATCATTCATGCATTTTTCTAGTTTCTAATCATTCCTATTTTTGTGGGCATCCACAATCATCTCAAGCAATTTCAAAAGAACTCATTCATTCCAAACCTTCCAAATATAAAAAACAATTCATATAAAATGGGTAATGAAACCTTTCAAGGCCTTCTAAATCATTATTTTAAATTAAAAAAATTTAAAAATCCCCATTGATCACTTTTTACTACTTTACCCCAAAGTTCACTGCTTGGCTTACTAGAGTGGCCAAAATTGAAATCCTCTTTAGGATACATAGAAAAATATTCATGAGTTCAAGTTATTTTTCTGAGTTATCTCAAGTGTATATCTTCCTCTCAAAATTTATTTCATCTTTTAACTCCTACTACAATTTGCACACCATCAAAAATGGTGAAAATAATCCTTTTTCTCCCATTTTCTTTATGGATCCATAAAAATAATTCATATCTCTGGAATCCTAATAATTTAGTATAAAAATTTACTTTCATACCTATAGTCCAACTATTTAATTTTATTTAATTTTTTTCTTGATTTCCACCATCAAGTCTGCTTAAGGGTTTTAAGAGGGTTTAAGAGGTTTTTTGGTCTTAAGGATTGTTCATAAAAATGTGACATTAAATACTACTTAGAATTGAAATTTTGTAACCTAAATGACCTCCTTCAACTATCCTAAAATCCTTTAGGTCCCATGAAAATTTTTAGAGAAGATACAAGCAAAAGAAAGTGACTTTGAAATAGGATTCTTGCATTCCATGAGGTTCTAGTACATTTGAGCTTCAAATTGGCCTTCCCAAGTGTTTTAATGTAAAACAAAAGCACTAAAACCTCTAAAATTTATCCATAAACATGTTTAGTCACTTTTTATGGATTACCAAGAAACCAAATTGGATGTTGCCCCTACTTTGGAAGAGGGATCATGCATTTCTAAGCAGCCTATTTGCCCCTTATGCACCAACAAATGATATTATTCTCTTTAAATGAACTAATATAGTTTTAATTCATCCCATTTTATCTTTAAAACATCAATAAAATCATTATAAGTCTGTTTTAAGTTTGTAATTTGAGTTGACACCTTTCTTGGGGTTGGGAAAGCATGTTTCCTCATTAGACCTTCATGCAAAGCTCCTTGTGTGGACCAAACCATTAATCTATAGAACTTATAGTTTGGATTTTTAGGTTACCATAGGTGTATAGCATATTTATAAATCCCATTTTGTGTTAAAACTTAGTTCAATCCTCCTATTAGAAAGATTTCCCAAAACTGGTCTTTTTCATGCATGCATAGACTGAGGTATGTCTGAGAAAAAATAGTGAGTATCAGGCCTATTAATTAATACAAATTGAATATTTTTAGAGGTATAGGAGGTAATTAGAGTAATTTTTACTAAAGTTTTTTATTATATTCCAAGTCTAGGTATCCAAACTAACTCAATCTTCTCGAAAAAGGCCATAAAACCCCTATTTTTTGCATGTTATCACCCAAACTGACCTATAGATCCTATATTCATGCATCCTTCCATGTTTTTAAATATTTAAATTTTTTATTAATATCTAAACCAATATTTTTTTTTTATCTTTTTAAACCTTTTTAAAACTTATTTTCATTTCAAAACCTCTTTTAGCCCCTTCAAACAAGGCCTAAGCAAGCTAATTATACAGACTAAGATAGTTAGGCTTGTATGGGAGGTGTTTGGGTAGATTTTGCATGATTTTTGGGATTTAATTATATTAAATTTATGTCATTAGGAATTTTTAGCACATTATAAACCATTTCCATGCTTGTTAGGGTATCAACCTTCATTGACTCCTCCATTGTTCATGCCCTTGCTTGACTGTGACATAAGGGGTTCTTTCTTTGTTTTAGGTGCCTTCCCTTGGAGGATTGAAAAGGTTTAAACACATTAAATATTATCTCTTGACTCAAATTTTCATGAAAATTTGAACCATATTTCAAACTTGTTGGGTGAATATTTTGTCAGCCAGCTAACTGGTGACCAAAATAGTTCCTATCACCATAGCATAGGAAGATTGGTCATCCAGGTGTGCAGTTTTACTGCATCACAAGGGGAAAAATATCTCCTCTCATCAAGGGGAGGTTCCCTATTAAATATTTGGTGGATATATACTATATATATAAGCAAAAAGTAAGACACAAGGGTAGGATAAACCATCCATCTCTCTTTTTTTAGAGATGATGCCGATAAACAAGGAAGAAATCCTAGGTGATGGGGAAGGTACTTCTCTTCTTTCAAAATAAAATTTTAGCCAAGGGCTATATTCCTTCCTAAATATTAGAAATCCTAGTGCAATGATAGAAGGCACTTCTCTTATTTTAGAAGTGTTCTTCAGTAGGCAGTAGGAATCTTTCAGGGAACAAGTAACCTGTAATGGGAGTGCTGAGTGACCAGCAACCTAAGAGAGAAAAATGAAGAACAATTGGGGCACCACATCATCCCAAGGCTCTTTACATAGGAAAGGAAAATGCAAACACAATGAAGGTACTTATTGGGGCACAATGTCATCCCATATTTGGCCTTTAGGACACCTTCCTGATCACCTCCACTAGTTCTACTTGTTAAATAAAATGGACAAGAAAGCTCCTAAGAAATAGACATACAAACAATCTCCTAAGATAGAACAAGATATAACAACACAAATTCTACAAGTAACTTGTTTTCTCATTTAGATAAAATAATATGAATTATAATCTAAGCTCAAAGTCTTAGTAATGCCTTTCAATTTGGGTAGAGTTTTGCTTCTGATAATCAAAAAGGTCCACTTTCCCATGACATAAGAGATTACAATATATAGAGGCCTGAGAGAAGCTTGGCACTTTCTACCAATGAAGTGACCCATTCAACACATTCAATGCCTTGGATGCATTCTTGGTTTTTGTTAGGAAGGGCCATGCTAGAGCAGGGTGGTTGCCTTAAATAAGGCATGTCGATTCATCTCTAGTGCCTCCTCCTTAGCCTAAATCACTCATTAATTCACTTGATTATCTATGCAATTGTCTACTCTACCTTTACCTCTAAGGGGACATATAGATGGCACTTTCAATGTTAGCAGACCCTAAATATCTACTCGGTAGACTGCTTCACCTACTAGCAGTAACTCCTACTAAGTTTCTCTCTCTATCTCTTCCTTCTCTTGACCCTAGCCTTAGGACTTTTAAATGCATCTAGGTTCATCTCTAGAGTCTAAAAAAATCAATAGACACTTAAATGTAACCAATTTGGCTTTCATAGGTATTTCCTCTATTAAAGGTTAACGGCTAGTCAGTTGCTTTAAATTTGATGTCCACAGGCCTATCATCCTGCTGTGATATAGGTGAGGACATGTGATGGCATACCTAATTTTGAAATAATCTTATCGAAATAAGCTTAGAAATTGTTAGAGGTTGAGGGGGGGCACAGATGCAGACACGTGGTGGCTTCCACTACACTAGGTCAGGACACATGATGGGTTCTACTTTAGGAAGCTTCATTTGAAACTACATCTCAGCATGTGACACCTAGTAGCATCTGCTACTCCTTGAGGCTCAAACATTTCCTAAAGGGAACTTGCCCTTTGGGGTCTTTTATTTCTCCGGTGGGCTGTTGGTCCTTTGTTTCCTTGGCTCTATGTGTGCCTTTGTATTACGAGTGCCTCTTTCTTTTGACACATGGCACCTTCCACTCTTTGGACAAGTCTCATGTGGCATATTTTGTAGGAATAGGTGAGGTCACATGGCATCTTCTACTATTGACACTTGGTAGCATCCATCTTCTCGGGCCTTTACGATACCATAGAAATGTTTGGGGATCAGTCGGGCTCTTACAAATGATGACACTTGCTAGCATCTACCACTCCTTATATGGGACATGTGGCATGGTCCACTACTCTTAGGAAAAATGTAGTGAATCCTTTTGCAGTTGCCACTTTCCACCTTCCATGGAACTCAAGATGAAGCTTTATTGAAAAGGACCCTGCAGCTTATAAGGAACTCTGAGAAGCAAACACTAACACATGTCGCATTCCACTGAGTTACAATGCTGACATGTGGCATGGTTTGAATATTTTTAGCAATCACATGGATGTAGACATGTGGTGACTTTTGATGAGTTTTCAAAAAGGGACATGTGGCACCTTCTGCCACTTCTTTGAAATAAAGCATAAAGGGGCTCGACTGACGACACTTGGCAGTATCTGCCTGACTCTTTCTTTTGTGTGCATATCTTTTCTTAACTAAGGCAACCTTTGAACCCATGCATTAAACCAATTGAATGTTGAACCTATTAAACTGATGAACCAAAATGGTTCAAGGTTCAATGGTTCAATCCTTGTCCTGATGCTTGCCGACGGGCCCTTTTTGATTGAACCAAAGTGTTGACCCAAACTTGAAGGTGACCAAGTACTAAAAACTCACTCTTTTGATTGAACTTGCCTATAGAAGCCTTTAAACCTGTTAAACCTATTAGTCCCTTTACCAAAAAGTTGAGAAAATGATGAAATTGAATGTTTCAGAGCAAATTTATAGATAGGGGAGGGACAATTTTGGCCATGCAAGACCAAAATAGTCATATGTTGTCTAAAAAATGAGGAGTCATTTTTCATGGAAAACAACCAGCTCCTATTGGGGAACTTCCTTTAGATGACAACTCAAAAAATTTGAGGGGAGTAGAAACTAGACTCTTCAATGCCTTGAAGTGTGCCATTGGGCTACGGAGTCATGCTACCCAAAAAGAAAGGCTCCAAAAAATGAAAATGAAATGAACAAAATATAACAAAAGACTATAAAAATATACATATGTATGGGGGAACTCATCTGATACTTCAAGATTTGAATTGCTTCAGATGTTACCCATTGTGAGGTAGAGAAAAGAGGGTGCCATCTTGATACTCCAATAGGAAACTATTTTTACCATTGAGTTGATGAATAGTAAAAGGGCCCCTCCACAGGGAATCAAACTTCCCATGCATCCCCTTTGGTTCTCTTCTCTTATCCCACAGTAGGACTTGATCTCCAACTTAGAAATCATGATTCTTTGTTTTCTAGTCGAAGAGATTCTTTACCAAACTTTGATGGGTGGAAATTTGATCCACCACTGCAATTCTCTACTCATTCAACTCAGCAAGGCACATGATCCTCTTCTCAAGTGAGCTCTCATACATTTGATCTTCAATCGCCTTTGCCAATTCCAATGCTGACAATTCTAAGGTGATTGGTATCTCAGCATTTACACCATAAAGAAGCTGGAAGGGAGACATACCAACTGCTCTCTTTGGTGTAATTTTGTCTGCCTAAAGAGCATCAACTAATGCCTTATGCCAAGTCCTTTGGTTTTCATCCACCAACTTCTTGATTATAGTCACTAGGTTTTTATTGCTTGACTTAGTCTATCCATTCCATTGTGGGAAGTAATTAGAGGAATGGGAGAGTGTAATTCCATAGTAGAAGTAGAATTGAGTAATCTCCTAGGAAGTGAATTAGGTAGCATTGTCAGTGACAATTTTGATTAGGACCCCAAACCTGGACATGATGTTTTCTTTGAGGAAATTGCATACTACTTTTGAAGTAGCATGTTTGGTTAGAACTGCTTCCACCCATTTGGTGAAGTAGTATGTTGCTATAAGGACATAATCATGTCCAACACTTGTTGATGGGTTCACAGCACCAATAAATTCAATTCCCCATTGCTGGAAAGGCTCTTTTATGACCACTAGTTTGACAGGTAGGGAAGTTACCTTGGGCCTTCCAACTAATTACTTGCACAGTTCACATCTCCTGACCCACTTGTATGCATCTCAAAAGAGATTTGGCCAATAGTACCTGGCTTGCATGATCTTATGGGCAGTCACTAGGGTATAAAAATTTCCTCCATAGGTTGAATTGTATAATGACTTCAAAAGTTGGCTTTGTTGATCCTTGTCCACACAGTGAAGGAGCGTTCCATCAAGGTGCCTCTTGTATAGGCCATTGTCCCACAGGACAAAATTAGCAGCTTTCAGCTTAATGGTCCTCCTTTATTTATAAGACAAGTTTACAAGACATTCACCATAAGGAAATGAGCACTACCTAAATACCACTCATTTTTGGTGGAGATGAAGAGGACTGTAGGTGAGTCATCCACTTCTAGCTCTTCATGCTCCATTCCTCATGGCTTGTTATCAACAATCAATTGGCATAGCTGCTTCCCACGTACCAACTTCATTGGCTTGATGATTAGATCAAACTCCTAGAATTTTTCAACCCAATTGCCTCTTTTCATCCCAAACTCCTACTGAGTCAGTATAGATTTCACTATAGTGTCATGGACCAAGGTAGTAACTTGAGAATTGAGAATGTAGAAATGAAAATGTTTCACAGCCTTCACCACTGTGTAAGCATGATTCTCCATATTTGATTACTTTAGCTCATAAGCTTTGAGAGGATAGCTGATGAAGGAAATGGGAGATTCCATTCCTTATTTATTTTTTTGAACTAGAATTGTTGAAAGTATATGTTCTAAAGCATAGCTGTAAATAGTGAACTCTTTGCTATAGTCTGGGCAGGCCAAAATTGGAGCATGGGCAATGGTAGTATTGACATCCTCAAAGGCTGACTTGCCTTCTTTAGTCCAGTTGAAGGTGGATTTTCCTTTCATCATGTCTACAATGTGCCTAGTCTTCTTGGCAAACTCAGGGATGAACCTCTGTAAGAAATTCACCTTCCCAAAGAAAGAGTGAACAATAGTCTTGCTTGTGGGAAAGGAAAGTTCTTGGATAGACTTTATTCTATCTGAGTCAATCTTTATGCCTCCTTTGGATACAATGTGTTTGAGATGTTTCCCCTCTATTACTATAAAAATTTATTTCTTGGGGTTCAAGGAAATTCCATTCTGGTGATAGCATTCCAGCACTTGATGCAAATGGCTCACATGATCTAGGCAATGCTTAGAGAAGACAATCAAGTCATAAAAATAAACTATGATGAGCTTACCCATCTCATCCTTAAATTAAAGGTCCATTTCTCTTTGGAAGGTGGTGTCAGCATTTATCAAGCCAAAAGGCATCCTTTTATATGCAATCATTCCCCAAGGTGTGGTGAAAGTAGTCTTATGTTGGTCTACTTCACCAACTTTGACCTGATTATATCTTGAGAAGCCATCTCATTGATAACATCTCCGAGCCTATCATTGTTTGTAGCACTTGATCCATGATTGACAAAGGATACTTATCCTTCAAGGATGCCTGATTCAAATTTCTAAAATCCACACAAAGGCAAATTTCACCATTCTTCTTCCTTACAGGCACTATATTGGCAATCTAGGTGGAATGATGGATTGGGAAGATTATCCTATCATTTAGCATTTTTTGAATCTCTGACAAAATACTACCTGATATTTTTGGATTATAATGCTGGGACTTTTGCCTGTAAGATGTTGAATCAACCTTGAGAGGAATGTTGTGTTAGATTTCATTAGGCTGGAGTGATTTCAGGTCATCGTAGGAGTATGCTAGGACATCCATATATTCATTAAGCAAAGTGGTGAACTTGAAACATTCTTCAAGAGTATAGTACTTCCCAATGTTCACCATCTTAGGGTCTGCCTTGGTTCCCAAATTTACTTGATCAAACTCCTAGGAGGAGATTGAATCCATTTGCTACTATTTGATGAATCTATCATGCTTATCAAACAACTTCTCAAGGGAAATAAGGCCTTTGGGAATTTTATTCCCTTTTAGTTGCAAGAACTCCTCACCTATGCTTGAAATTGATTTAGGAGTTAGTTTAGGCTCTTGAGGTTCACTACCTTCAAAATGCAGTCGTTCGAAGATATATTTTTACTCTAAAAAGGCAATGATTTGATCATCATTATCGAATACTTGCCAATGATTGGCATTATCAGGCATGCTTGGTCTAAAGACTAACTCAACAGTGTACCCATCTCCTTTAAAGTTTGGGTGGGGGATCAAGAGGGTGGCTAAAATAGCTAGTGCATCAGCTTGATCATTGAATTTTCTATGAACTACAAAGATGTTGAAAGCATCAAAGTTTTTGAGTTGATCCCAGACTAGATTACGATAATGGCACAATATTTCATTCTTGGTTTGATACAAGTTTTTCACCTGACAAACCACTAGTTTGGCATCTCATTTAGCATGAAGGAGCTTGATGCCTTTGTCCCTAATAGCTTTTAATCCCAGTAACAGAGATTCATACTCAGCTGTGTTATTGGTGTTGATGAATTACAACTTATAAGATGAAGGAAAAATATCTCCTTGAGAAGATATTAACACAACCCCAACTCCTAGACCGATGGAGGAATAGCTACCATCAAATTCAAGAATCCATATCTCATTTGATACTAATTTTTCTTGGGGTTCTTCTTTATTCTGAGGAGGGGATTCTTCCACACTTACATTGGGCTTAGCCAATTCTTTTGTTGTTCCACCTAACTGCATTTCTAGGTTGTCACTTGTAGGAGCTTCATTAGGTGCCTCATGAACTTCATCTGCAGATAGAAAGTAATTACCCAGGCCTGAAGACTCAAACAAGATTTGAGCTTAAGGTGCTGAGGTTCGGGTAACTACGTATTGTGCTTCCTTTTTAGGAAGCAGCCTCTTCATGACACCTTTGACTAGAATCCTTGCCTCTGATAAATCCATGCTCAATTCACCACCAACATCCCTACAAAAATTCTATCCAAGAAGGATACCATATGATGTTGGGACATCTGCTACCAAGATAGTCATCTTGATCTTTTTGTTTAGAAAGGCAGAAAAGGCAAATTGGGCATCTTTTTTTGTCCTAGCAGTGGCACTTGTTTGTTCTCCATGGAGAAGCACCTACCAAACATCTTGGTCAGTGTGAGATCAAGGGATTTAGCTACTTTAGCAAGTATGACATTATCTGAAGCTCCAAAGTCAATAATGCAATTATTCAACTGCCTTCCATTTATTAACAATGAGACATAAAAAGGTTTAGTCCTACTAGGAGTGGCAGGAGGGGAAATGACAAGATTGTTCCTGGTGGATGCATCCTTGGGGGGATCATGAGTTACTTTGGGAACTGCTTGTTCAACAGGGATGTTCTATTTTTTAACACACTAAACCAATTTATCTAATTATTCAAGATGGGACTACAGGAATTCAAATTTAGACATTTGAATCTTGGTTTTCTTAATACGATCAATTATGTCAAATGTTGGAAATGAACTAGGTACAGAGGATGAGAGCTCATATTTTTTATTTTTAGTGGGGGAAGAACTAGACTATGAGTTTGAAGTAAAAGGTGTAGGGGCATTTGGGGTACTTACCTTTCTTGCAATCATCAGGCCCTTTAGCTGGAAAGGGAGAGTCAATCCCCACTTAGCAATCGACACTTCTGGTTAAGGTTGCTCGTCTCCTTTCTCTTTATCATCTTGTTGAGCTAATTGATTCTTAGACTAGGTGAATATAGCATATGACCCCTCAGCCGCATTGCCTTTACTGCTGGGTTCATCCTGATAGTTTAGGAAACCAATATGGGAGTTGCCAGCTAATTCTTCTTCTTCCATAGTGAAGAGATTAGCATCATCTTCAAGATTTAACTCAGGCTAGGATGAGAAGTCTGATTTAGCTTCAAGATATCCAACTATTGAGTTAGTTGGAGGTGCTTTGAGGGTGAGATTCCTCTAGGGAGGAGGAAGGCATTTTTGTTATCCTTGGTTCTTGACAGCATTGCCTTGGTACACTTGATTCTAAAATTTCCTCCTAGGTATATCTCTATATGAAAGAGTGGATGACATTCCTTGCACTACTTGCCTTCTGAGATCTAGCACTTCATTTAATAGTTTTTGCATCATAGGATCAGTGGTGGTAGAAGGGGAATATTCTAAAAATAAGAATATTTACCTCTATTTGGGTCCCTCTTAATCTTTCTTGCTAAGATAAGGTCATCTTCGACTTTGGTAGCCTAATCCTAAGTAGCTTCAAGATCTATGTGACCAGCTCTTCTTAGTAGAAAACTCACTTCAGGTAGTTTTGAGTTAATGAAGAAGCATTTGAGGTTTTTAGGGGTCAGTTGAGTAATAGCAAGAATCTGGTTCCTCAGCTTATCAAACTTTACTATGAAATCCCTCATAGGCTCTTGGGGCTCCTTCTTCATTTGCATGAGCTAGGCCAACAAGGTGTGTGAATCCTCTGTAAGCTTGAATCTAGCCTCAAATTTGGCTTTGAGTATGTCCCAATCAGTTACTAATTGGGCTTGCATGTGGTAAAACTAGTCTGCAGCATCACCTTGCAGTGTTTCCATGAAAAGCCTAACTGCCACGTCCTCAAATTCTATGCCTATCACACCATAGGATATGCTGAAGGCAACAACGTGTTCATTAGGATGAACTTTTCCATCCCCAATGAATTTGGGGAAATTATTTCTCAAACTTAATGGAAGTTCATGCAGGGATGGAGTTAAATTAAGCGGGCCAAAAGAGTTACCCCAGGGGCCTCGAGCTGCCATGATAGGATTATTGAAAGTAGGGATAACAAATCTAGGTAGAATTTGGATAGGCAAGGCTCTACTAACCACAAGAAAAGTAGCTCTATATTGTGTTGGTGTCTTAGTATAGGTAGGAGGGACACTCTTAGATCATTGAACTTGAGGTTGGGGAGAACGCAAGTCAAAATCTCTTTGTTGTGCCAACTCAAAGATAGGATCAACAACACCTTGAGCTCTCTAGATTCTGGTATGGCATGGGGTTGTTAGATTATGAATAAATAATGGATAAGGACTGGTCACACTTCAATTTGAAGCTTGAGGCTTCAAACTACTTGTCCTTCCCCAGTGGAGTTGCCAAAAACTATTGGGTGAATATTTTGTCGGGCAGCTAACTAGTGACCAAAATAGTTCCTATCACCACAACATAGGAAGATTGGTCATCCAAGTGTGTAGATTTACTACATCACAAGGGGAAAAATCTCTCCTCTCATCAAGGGGAGGTTCCCTATTAAATATGCGGTGGCTATATACTATATATATAAGTAGAAAGTAAGACACAGTGGTAGGATAAACCATCCATCTCTCTTTTTTCAAAGATGATGCCGATAAACAAGGAAGAAATCCTGTGTGATGGGGAAGGTACTTCTCTTCTTTTAGAAGCAACTTTTAGCCAAGGTTCAGATTCTTTTCTAAATAGTATAAATCTTAGTGCAATGATAAAAGGCACTTCTCTTCTTTCAGAAGTGTTCTTCAGTAGGTAGCATGAATATTTTAGGTAACATGTAACTGGTAACAGGGGTGCTGAGTGACTAGCAACCTAAGAGAGAAAAATGAAGAAAAATGGGGGCACCACATCATCCTAAGGCTCTTTACATAGGAAAGAAAAATGCAAACACATTGAAGGTACTTATGGGGGCACAACATCATCCCATAGTTGGCCTTTAGGACACCTTCCTGATCACCTCCACTAGTTTTACTTGTTAAATCAAATGGACAAGAAAGATCTTAGGAAATAGACATATGAACAATCTCATAAGATAACACAAGCTATAACAGCACAAAGTCTACAAGTAACTTGTTTTCTCATTCAGATAAAATAATATGAATTACAATTTGAGCTCAAAGTCTTAGTAATGCCTTTCAATTTGGGTAGATATTTGCTTCTGATAATCAAAAAGGTCCACTTTCCAATGACACAAGAGATTACAATATATAGAGGCCTAAGGGAAGCTTGGCACTTTCTCCCAATGAAGTTACCCATTCAACACATTCAATGCCTTGGATGCATTCTTAGTTTTTATCAGGAAGGGCCATGCTAGAGCAGGGTGGCTGCCTTAAATGTGGCATGTCAATTCATCTCTAGTGCCTCCTCCTTAGCCTGAATCACTCATTCATTCACATGCTTAGCCACACAACTGTCTACTCTACCTTTACCTCCAAGGGGAAAAATAGACAATGCTTTCAATGTTAGTAGACCCCAAATATCTACCTAGTAGATTGCTTCACCTACTGGCAGTAACTCCTATTGAGTTTCCCTCTCTATCTCTTCCTTCTCTTGACCCTAGCCTTAGGATTTTTGAATGCATCTAGGTTCATCTCTAGAGTCCACAAAAATCAATCGACACTTAAATGCAGTTGATTTTGATTTCATGGGTCTTTCCTCTATTGAAGGTTAATGGCTAGCCAATCACTTTAAATTTGATGTCTGCGGGCCTGTCATCCTACCATGATGTGGGTGAGGACACCTGGTGGCATCCATGATTTTGAAATAAGCTTATTGGAATAATATTTGAAACTATTAGAGGTTGAGGGGGGTGTAGATGCAAACACATGGTGGCTTCTGCTACACTAGGTCAGGACACGTAGCGAGTTCCACTTTAGGAAGCTTCATTTGAAATTGTGTCTCAGCATGTGACACTTGGTAGCATCCACTACTCTTTGAGGCTCAAACCTTTCCTAAAGGGAACTTGCCCTTCAGGGTCTTTGATTTCTCTAATGGGCTGCTGGTCCTTTGTTTCTTTGACTTTATGTGTGCCTTTGTATTGCGAGCATCTCTTTTTTATGACACATTGCACCTTCTGCTCTTTGGACAAGTGTCATGTGGCATCTTCCACATGAACAGGTGAGGTCATGTGGCATCTTTCACTATTGACACTTGGCATCATCTGTCTTCTTGAGCCTTTATGACACCATAGAAATGTTTGGGGATTAGTCAAGCTCTTGCAAATAATGACACTTGCTAGCATCCACCACTCTTTGTATGGGACACATGGCATGGTCTGCTACTCTTATGAAAAATGTAGTGAAGCCTTCTGCAATTGCCACTTGTCACCTTTCCCGAAACTCAGGAAGAAGCTTTATCAAAAGGAACCCTGCAGCTTATAAGGAACTCTGAGAAGTGAACACTGAAACATGTCACATTCTGCTGAGTTATAATACTAACATGTGGCATGGTTTGAATATTTTTAGCAATCACGTGGATATAGACATGTGGTGGCTTTTGATGAGATTTCAAAAAGGGACATGTGGCACCTTCCACCACTTCTCTAAAACAAAACATAAAGGGGCTTAGTTGATGACACATGGTAGCATCCACCTGACTCTTTCTTTTATGTGCATCTCTTTTCTTAATTGAGGCAACCTTTGAACCCATGCATTGAACCGATTGGACATTGAGCCCATTGAATCGATGAACCAAAATGGTTCAAGGTTCAATAGTTCAGTCCTTGTCTTGATGCTTGTCGATAGGCCCTTTTTGATTAAACCAAAGTGCTGACCCAAACTTGAAGGTGAACAAGTACTAGAAACTCCTCTTTTGATTGAACTCACCTGTAGAAGCCTTTGAACTTGTTGAACCTATTAGTCCCTTTACCAAAAAGTTGAGAAAATGATGAAATTGAATGTTTCAGAGCAAATTTTTGGAAAGGGGAGGGACAATTTTGGCCATGCAGGACCAAAATAGTCATATGTTGTCTGAAAAATGAGGATTCATTTTTTAGGGAAAATAAAACCCATCCCCTTTTGGCCTACTAGGCCTTTCAATTGCTCACTGCTTCTTAGACTGAGATAGTCTTGATACCCTATCTCTTTGTACATTTTGATATGTATTTATCCTCAATAGGTATGAAATTAATTTTTTTAAAATTTTTATATTCAATTATAATGATAAATTCATATACTTATATTCATGGTTTGAGCTTAACAATCTTCTTTAACCCTGACTGAGACTACTTCCATCTCTTGGTTGTGTATTCTTAATTCTTGGGCTTATAGGTTTCATGGTGGCTATTTGACCTCAAAATACATATATAACTTCTTTTTTTCTACTGTAATTTCCTCATATTCATCCCACCTACCTACATGTTCTATTTTATTAAGAAAAATCATCTTTTGATCTTGACTGAGACTAATTTCTAAATAGGTTGGTTGTAGGTGGATGTGTTCACGTGTTGTAGGTTGTTTTAGAGGTATTTGAACCATGTTTGGTCTTGGAATTTTGATGTTTCCTTATAACTCACCTAGGTTTTCCAAGTAATTTATTTTTCCATTAATATCCCTTTTAGTCCATATCAAGACCTTGAAACCTCTCCATATATCTTGATCCTCATGTTGGGCTATAGGTGTTTGTTATAGTCAGACCTGTAGGTACCTTATAGGGTGAATTAGGGTATATAGGGAGTATTTATGTCTATATATTAATTATTTATTTGAAAATAATCCATGTAATCCTAATTCCATTTTTATTCCCTTCAAACAACTTAAAACCAAAACACTTTATAAACCTTACCCTCACTGCCCTTTCTCCCTTGTTATACAGACAGGGTATGACCTTCAAAAGGTCATTTTATGCCACTTTCACTCTAAGGAAATCAACTTCTCAATAATTAAATTTAGCATATTTTGGAATTTTTATAACACTTTTAAAATTTCTAGGACCTCCACACATAGTGCAAACACCAAAACTCTCTTAGAATCTTGTAGATATGATTGCTTATTTACAATGCATTTTTGCCATTTTGGATAAGCTCAAAACCTATCTTTTACTTGGATTCTAGCTCTCAAATTTGACATTTTTATACTATCTAGATAGGGCTACAAGTTGAAAGTAATGAAAAATTATATAGTATCATTCATCACTTCAAACATTAACTCAAAAAAGGTATAAGACCTCTATTTTTTGCATTTGGGGACTGAGAGCCCAAAAATGGAAATAATCTCTTTTAAAGTGACAATTTATTATGTGACATCTTGGACCCTTAGGATATGTAAAACATGACTCTTGGAGTTTATGAAACCTAACATGGACTCCACCATGTTCTTCACCTCCCTCTAACCTCTATACACTTCCCATGAATAGGTACAGGCTTGACTGAAGTTGGTAAGGTAGTAAACCATGATAATATGAGTAAATTGACCTTAAAATGATACTAGTTTAACTTTCCATTAGATGGAAATAGGGAAATACTCCTTATTAATGAAAATCAAACATATCATTACCATCATAGAGCTCTTTGAACATTTGGGACACATAACTTACACTCAACCTTAGAACTCTCATGAAACTAGCACCTTTTGCCAACTCCTTTAAAGATAAAATATGAAGTGTTATATATTGAAAAAATCATAAATATATCATTATCCCAACTTATAAACACATTATAAATCTCACTCATCTCCAAGGATCACTTAAAAGCAAAAATAGATTCATAATTCTACCCTTTTTGGATGCAATTCTACAAAAGGCTACTTGGATTATTATCAATTGTTCATAAAGGATGAGGCACCAAAACACAAAACTCTATTATGAAATGAAATAAATTTAGAGTAAAATCCACCTATAGAAGCACTCCCTCCAACTTTGCCTATACCTTCCATACCAAGTGCTTGAAGTTGAGCCTTCTTTGTGTGCCAAGGGGAGAGAATGGGAAAATTAGTTTTAAAAGCAAATTTTTTGAATTATCATTCAAGTATAAATGTGAAAATGGATGTGGGGAGATGAAAATACCCCCCACCCACATTTTTAGCTAGAGATTAGATGGTGGTGGCCATACAAGTGCCCAAAAGGGCATAATATTGAGGAGAAACTACCATTTCTAACTTTTAACTAAATCTTGGCCTACTAAAAACCTGCCATTAACTCCATCTAACCTTATCCATGTTGATTCTCCATTTGGATCTGACTTGACACCACCTACTATCTGTACAAGTCCTTGAATCTAGCCCAAAGTGGGCCCACATGCTCTTTTCGCATATTGAAAGTGAGAGATGAAAATAAATTGCATAAAAAGAGATTAAAACATGTTAAAAACTACATTAATACCCAAAACACATATTTCCATACTTTGAATAAGGTTAAATCTATTTGACTAGAGTTGACTTTCTTTGACTTGACTAGCTCTAGGCCTAGACTTTGGACCAAGGATGGACTGTGGATAAGTAGATGTTTTGGACTAAAAACACACCCATATAGGGCATTGGTGAAATTCTACAAAGTTCAAAAAAATATAGGGGTTGACCAATTTTGACCAAGGGTCAAAATTGATCAACATTTTTGGCAACTATTGGGGTAAACATGCTTGACTATGTTTTGAGACTAGTAGCCTTATCCAACTAAGGGCCAATGGAGTAAATGTGATCTTGAATATGAATACAAGGATATTCCAAAATAGAAACATAAATAAAACACTCCACACAACACAACAAGACCATGAATAAAAACATAAGATGAAACCAAGACAACACACACTTGTGTACAAACACTTAGGGAGCACATAAGGAAAGCAATAAACTATGTACAAGGGGAGAAGAGAACTTCTAGTAAAAATGTTTGATGTGTATCCCATTGACAGGGATATGAATCTATTCTCCATTAAAATTTGAAAGTTGGAAATAATTATGTGACTTGCATTGAGTGATTACATATGGGCCACTCCACAAAGCATCAAATTTTTGTGGTTTCTAGGTTTGGCCTTGTTCTCATCCCATTTTATGACAATGTCACCTTCCTTGAATCTTCTAATCCTAGATATTTTATCAAAATACTTATTTTTTTCTCTCGATGAGTGGTCATAGTTTGCATAGCTTGATCCCTTATCTCCTCAAGCTCAATTAACTCACACAACCTAAATTCCATGCTCTCATTCTCCATCAATTATAGATGTTAGGTGAGGTCTAAATATAGTAACTCAATTGAGATAATAATCTTAGCTTCACTTCCATACACAAGTGTGTGTGGTGAGTTCCCAATTTCTCTCTTTGGGGTGATCCTATCAACCCAAAGGTCTATCTTTAACTTGGAATGCCAAGTCCTTTGATTATCCTCCATTATTCTATTTATAATCCTCATTATATTCTTATTTGTGGACTCAACTATTCCATTACCTTGTGGATAACAGTTGGAGGAGGTGCTAAGGTAGATTCCATGATTTAAAGCCCATTCACTAGTCCTTACTCCTAGGAAATCCAATGCATTATCTAAAATGATTATTGAAGGAGCTCCATAACTTGTCACTATACCTTCATAAAAGCCAAGAATTATACTTTCACTTTCCTCCTTAATATATACATCATCCACCCACCTTGTAAAGTAATTAGTGGTAGTCAACACCCACTTATGACCAACACTAGAAGGAGGATTGATTAGGCCTATATATCCAAATCCCATTACATAAAGGGTTTATCAACTTAGATGGGATTAAGAGGTATGGAAATAAGATTTTGTTTGCCATTAAAAAGAGCAAAATTTTTACATTTTATTACCCAATTGTGAGTGTCCTTGAACAAGCTAGGCCAAAAGTATCCAGCCCTCATTATCTTGGAAGCGGTAGTTTTAGGAGCAAAGTGAACACCAATCAGTTCATCATGGAACTCAAATAATATTTTTTAAATCTAATTAGAGTTAATACACCTCAATAAGACACCTAAAATATCCTTCCTAAATATCACACCATCAAAAAGTACATATGGAATATATTGCAATCTATAATACCTTCTTTTATCTCTATCAAGACCTTGTGGACATTCACCGGTTTGGAGGAAGTGAATCATATCTTGTGTCCAAATTCCCATGAATGTATGTGTAGTTATATTAATATCATCATGGAGTAAAAATACAAATTATATTTTCTCCCTCAAATATGAGGCAAGGTACTCACATAGCCCTTTAACTTTCACTAGTTTAGTTATCTTGATATTAACGTCATATTATATCACCTTAGTGACCCAACCTACCATTTTTTCATTCAATTCCCTACTCAATATAATGTCCTTTACGCTAGGATATCATTGAAAACCTTCAACTCACTATACTCCCATGTAAAAATATCACTAAAATCTTTATGTAGTTCAATGAAAGCATGCTTCTCTTGATTAGTGCATACATTCCCAAGTGCTAGTATCTTATCTTTGGAGATCTCAACCCTTTCATATTTATCTTACTTAGTGGACATACCTACCTTTTCCTTATTGATCTAATCATCCTCATTGAAAATACTTTCAAGAGTCACTAGGAATTTGGGAAGCTTGTTAGATTTCAATTATATAATCTACCCCCCATATTGTTGTTATAGCATAAACTAATTTTTCATAGTGAACTCAACTTCTTCTTGTAGGAAGAGGGTTATTTATTTGTTACTTTCAAATACCTTCCCATTGGTGACATTATCCATTATTGAGGGTCTCAAAATTACCTTTAAATGAGGTTGATTCCTCTATTCTCTTATGCTCTTTGGAACATTAAATTAAGCACCAATAGATGCCAACCTATCATCATGCATGTTGTCTTCTCTTGAAATAGATGTGATGTATAGATCCATGAATTATTCTATAATATCCCAAACTCTATGCTTATAGGACTTGAGCAAGGAGTTCTTCATCAAATTCTGCCCCCTAACTTGAGTCACAACAAGGTCACTATCCCCATACACTTGAAGTTTTCTAATTACTCTTTTTCTATCCCATTCAAGGCCATGGATAAGGGCCTAATATTTTCATACATTACAATTTCATGAGAAATTAAATCTAAAGGTTGAATAATACCTTTCCTTGGAAGTTTAAACCAACATAGCTCCACCACCTACCCCAATCTTGCTTTTAGACACATGAAAGAATAACTATCATAAGCCATTCACATCCTCATTTCATTCATCAAATTTGGCATGACGGAATTTTTTTCATGAATATAATAGACCCAAAGACCATATTATTCAATAAACTTGTATGGATCATGTTCATGTTGTTCATCTCCCCACTCATCTAGGAACAAATCTAAATCCCCCTCAAGAGAAAATGATGGAGATTGGTCAATGTGAAGCTCCTCCTCATCAATGATTGCATAGTTAACATTTTAAACCTTGGATGAGTATTTTTCCAAGTGATAAAGCTCTGATTCAATTTTCACCTTAGCAATTCCTTTTGTAATATATCCTTATAACCTAGTATGTTTATATAATCCCATAATTATATGTTCATATGGATCTTTTTCATCTGATCCAAAACATTGATATAAGGATTACTTACCTTAGGAAGCTCTTTAGGAGCACTAACACCTTGTGATGTAGCTTGTGAAGATGAAAGCATATGAGTTGTCTTCATACATTGGAATTTATTATTTTATTGAGTATTATGAGTTGAATTAGACCCCATTAACATATAATTTGATGAAGGATTAAGAATAGGCCCTTAGTTGATCCCTTGAGTCTCCTCAATAGCCCTCATTTTGGACCTAATGTTGGAAGCAACACTAGTGTTTTGATTGTTTACATTTACAAAATAATTAATGGCAAAAAACTCACCCTATAAATGATTTATGAGGGTGTCATCATTCTGAGGTTTTCCATTTCCCATACCACCTTTCATAGTTACTTCAAAATTTAAAGCTTGAAAATATTGATCACCTTGCGTTGCCATGCTTTGATTTTACATTTCACTTGCATAAGTCACTTGCTCTTGACCATATTCAAAGAATGGATAATTTGGATGATATCAAACTAAATTATTTTGAGTGGGAATAAGGGATATAATGTTTTTGGGATAATTTGGATTGTAGCTTTGGTAAGGCTTAACATGAGTGATTTGACCTTGTCCTTGTGCATTGTTTTGGAAGGGAGGTGTGCTTGTTTGCCCAAAATGATTGTATGTTTATTATGGCCTATAACCTTGAGATTTTTGTATTTTTAGAGAAAATAAATAATTTATAACACTTTGAAGCAAGCTCTTCACTTCATGTATTTCATTTGAAGTAGTAATGGTAGACCTTTCTTGATTAGGTAAAGGGGCTAAAGTAGGCAATGCACCTTGACTAGGAGGATACAAATTAGGGAATAGTGGAATTAGAGGTCTAAGAGATATCTTTCACACTTAAATTAGAATATTCTTGAAATTTATGTATATTTCATAAGAAACAAGCAGTGTGTTCCCACCCATGGACTGAGTCATCATGGCAATATTACTATTTAATGCTTTCAATTAGTATAAAAATTCTTAGTTTGGGTGGGTCTCATAAGAGTTGGGATTTTATCCCATGTTTTTTGGAATATATTATTATAATCCTACATAAATTAATGAGCTTCCATTTTAATGGTGGTTAATTTCTCAACTAGGGATAAGTGATCACTCTTCTCCCTAAACCTACTAGTCAAAAGGTCTCCAAATGCATCCCATGAGACAATGGAATTCATCGGTAAGGTGCCATACCAATCCAACACTTTTACTTTGAAATACAAGGGAAAAAACCTAATGGATGAATTTTATTAGGTGATTTTATGAATGCTACAAAAGTTTTCTATATTTCTAATGTGCTTAATGGTAGTAATAAGACCATCACCACTAAAAGATAGGACAATTTTAAGGGTAGCTCTTGGAATTTGACCATATTGGGTAAGATGTAAGGGAGATTCCCCAATGAAAGGCATAAAATTTTGCCTTATATCCATATTATAAATTTAAATATAAATTTTAGGAAATGAATGTAACACAAAATTTGAATGTTTGACACCAAATCTCTTTTATAGGGATGAGTAATTAAAAACATAAACCTTTTGATAGAATACGAAGGTAGTTACACAAAATTAAAAGGTATCCCTTTAGTAGCACATCTATTGGTCACCTTTGGCATGGAAGTTTTGGAATTATCATCAACCAAAGACTTGAAATATTTAATGGAGTCTCCAGGTACTAAATGTAGATGTTTCTTCTATCTTCAACTATGCCAAGACAAGCACCGATCTTGAACAATCTTCTAGGACTTCTAGGTCCCACCAAGAATGCCAAAAATATTAGCATAAAATTGTGTAGCCTAGGATCATGAGTTCATCTCATATAATTTGATGCAACTTGGAATCATATCTCAATCTTGTGGGAGCTTGTGGGAGAGATGAATCTCTAGTACTATGAGGGCTAGCTCCCTATATTTTCTTATATTGATCTTACATTACTTGAACAAATTGATAATGAAATTTTTTTAAGGAAAACAAATAAAAACTCTAAGAGATGATAAACCAATGTGAATTTTCCTCACAATTGACTGAAAATAATACTTGAAGATGAACAATGTGCTTGTTACACAAGACTTACAACCTTAGAACTATCATTGCATCAATGTTTCACAAACTAGATTCAACAAGGTAGATGAATATTATGAAGGAAATGAATGAAATAAAAGGAATAAATTCATGAATCACTTATAATATTTATACAATTAGAAGGAATACTAGTAAGGACCTGAAACAACCATCTATTTGTAACTTCATAGACAATCAAGAATGTAAAACTAGCAAAGACAACATTACTAAACTAGACCAACATGATTCAAGTCATAAAATAATATTGCAGTGTATGAGTGTCATTGACACTTGATACTATTTTTTCAATATTTATTCATGTACAAATTTTTCTATAGTTTCGCCATCAACCAATGGAGGCTATTAAAACAAGCCAAAATAATGCATATTTATAGCCTAAACAAAGAGAACAAGCAAGACAAAGTCCAAGGGTCACTTGGACATGTGTCCATCTGAAAATGGGAGTTAAATTTTCATCTGAAATAAGAGTGAATAAATCCATGCAAATTTAGGAGGTACACTTGTCAAAATAGGTCACAAAGGAGGTAAAAAGTGGCACAAAATTGCCAATTTTACACAAGAAACTACCTACTTGAGTAGCCTTCCAAAAATCCTCTTTTTCATAAAAAAGCTAAATTATGATGGATATTAAAGATTGATGGGTTAAAAAAAACATCATACATGAATCTGTATAGTTTTTGATCATTCATATTGATGTGGGCATCCATAATCATCTCAGGCAGTTTCAAAAGAGTTCATTCCATGTTCACTTACCACATGGCACTCCAAACATTCCAAATATACATACCAATTCATAGAAAATGGGAAATGACACCTTTCAAGGCCTTCCAAATAATCAATTTGAAGAATAAACTTTTAAAAATCCCCCTTGATCACTTTTCACTAGTTTACCCCAATGTTCACTACTTGTCTTACTAGAGTGGCCAAAAGTGAAATATTATTTACGACACATAGAAAAAATTTCATGAGTTTAAGTGAATTTTTTGAGTTATCTCAAGTGTATATATTCCTCTCAAAATTTATTTCATCTTTTAAATCCTTCTACAATTTTTACATAATCAAAAATGGTGAAAATAGCCTTTTTCTCCCATATTTTATTTAGATCTATACAAATAATTCATATCTATAGAATAATGATAATGTCCTCTACAACTTTTATTGTATACCATTGGTCTAATTAATTAATTTTTGCACACTTTTTTATTGATTTCCACCATTGAGTCTACTTAAGGGTTTTAGGAGTGTTTAACAGGTTTTTTGGTCTTATGGTTTGTTCATAAAAATGTGAGATCAAACAATCCTAATAATTAAAATTTTATCACCTCAAGGACCTCATTCAACTTTCAAAAAAATATTCAGGTCCCATGAAAAATTTTAGATGAGATACAAGAAAATAAAGTGACCTTCAAATAGGATTCTTGCATTCCATGAGGGTTCTAGTACATATAATCTTAACATTGGCCTTCCTTTGTGTTTCCATGCCAACCCAAAATACTCACACCTCTGAAACTGATCCATGGGCATGTTTAATCACTTTTGATGGCTTACCAATAAACCAAACTGGAAGTTTCCCTTGGTTTTGAAGAGGGATCATGCCTTGCTAAGCAACCTATCTACCCTGTGTCCACCAACATTAATAAAGGAATTATAAGTCCCTGGGAAGTGTGGAATTTGAGTTGACACCTTGTTTGGGGTTGGGAAAGCATGTTTCCCCACTAGACCTTCATGCAAAGCTCCTTGTGTGGACCAAACCATTAATGTCCAAACCTTATAGTTTGGTTTTCTAGGTTACCATAGGTGTATCCCATATTTATAAATCCCCTTTTGTGTTCAAACTTAGTTCAAACCTTCTATTATAAATATTTCCCAAAATTAGTCTTGCTCCTACATGCATAGACAAAGGTAGCTTTGAGACAAAATAGTGAGTATCAGGACTATTAATTAATCCAAATTTAATATGTTTAGAGCTATAAGAGGTCATGATATTCATTTTTACCAAGGTTTTTGATTATATTCCATGTCTAGGTATCCAAACTAACTCAATCTTCCTAGAAAAGGCCATAAAAACCCTATTTTTTGCATGTTTTCACCCAAACTAACCTATAAATCCTATATTCATATATAATTCCATGTTTATTCCTCTTTAAATGTGTTATTAATATCTAAAAAAATATTATTGAGCTTTTTAAACCTTTGGAAGACTTTTTTGCATTTGAAAACCTCTTTTAGCCCCTTGAAACAAGGCCTAATTAATACAGACTAGGACAATTAAGCTTGTATGGGAGGTTTTTAGGTGGATTTTTCATGATTTTTGGGATTTAATTATATTAAATTTATGTAATTACAAATTTTTATCATATTATAAACCATTTCCATGCTTTATGGGGTATCAACCTTCATGGACTCCTCCATTATTCATGCCCTTGCTTGATTGTGACACTGGGTAGGGGGCTCTTTCCTTGGTTTAGGTTCCTTCCCTTGGAGGCCTAAAAAGGTTTCAACACATTAAATATTATATCTTGACTCACCTTTTCATGAAAATTTGAACCATATTTCAAACCCATCCCCTTTTGGCCTACTAGGCCTTTCAATTGCTCAATACTTCTTAGACTTAGATAGTCTTGATACCCTATCTGTGTGTATATTTTGATATGTATTTAGCCCCAATAGGTATGAAATTAATTTTTTTTAAATTTTATATTCAATTATAACCATCACTTCATATAATTATATTCATGATTTTATCTTAACAATCTTCTTTAACCCTGATTGAGACTACTTCCATCTCTTCGTTGTGTATGCCTATTTCTTGGGCCTATAGGTTTCATGGTGGCTATTTGACCTCAAAATACATATATAACTTAATTGTTGATGATTTAATTTACTAATATTCATCTCACCTACCTACACATTCCATTTGAGTCCTAAAATCCATCTTTTACTCTTGACTGAGACTAATTTCTAAATACGTTGGTTGTAGGTGGATGTGTTCCCAGGCTGTAGGTTATTTTGGAGGTATTTGAACCATGTTTGGTCTTGGAATTTTGATGTTTCATTATAACTCACTTAGTTTATCAAATTAATTTATTTTTCCATTAATATCCATTCTAGTCCATATCAAGACCTTGAAACCTCTCCATATATCTTGATCCTCATGTTGGGTTATAGGTGTTTGTTATAGTCAGACCTGTAGGTACCTTCTAGGGTGAATTGGGGTATATAGGGAGTATTTAGGTCTATATATTACTTATTTAGTTTCCAATAATCCATATAAACCTTATTCATTTGTGGATTCCCTTAAAACAACTTAAAACTAGAACACTTTGGAAACCTTTCCCTCACTGCCCTTTCTCCCCTGTTATACAAACAGGGTATGACCTTCAAAAGGTCATTTTATGCCACTATCACCCTAAGGAAAAAAATTATCAAGAATGGAATTTGGCCTAATTTTGAATGTTTCTAACCATTGTAAAATGTATAGGACATCCACACATATTTCAAACATCAAAAATCTCTTAGAATCTTGTAGATATGATTACTTATTTTTAGTGTTTTTTGGCCATATTGGATAAGCTCAAAACCTATCTTCCACTTGGATTATAGCTCTCAAATTTGGCATAGTTGGACTAGTTAGATAGGGATAGAAGATAAAAGTAATGAAATATGAGATATTATCATTAATCACATCAAACATTAACTCAAAAAAGGTAAAATACCTCTATTTTTTGCATTTGGGGACTGAGAGCCCACAAGTGGAAATAGTCTCTTTTGAAGTGACAATTGCTTAAGTGACTTCTTGGAACCTTAGGATATGAAAAACATGAATCTTGGAGTTTATTTAAATTGACATGGACTCCACAATATTCTTCACCTCACTCTCACCTATGTACACTTCCCATGAATAGGTACAGGCTTGACTGAAGTTGGCAGGGTAGTAAACCATGATAATATGAGTAAATTGACCTTGAAATGGTACTAGTTTAACTTTAAATCAGATGGAAACATGGAAATAATAATTATTCATGAAAATCAAACATATCATTACCATCATAGAGCTCTTTGAACATTTGGAACACATAACTTACACTCAACCTTGGAACTCTCATGAAACTAGCACCTTTTGCCAACTCCTTCAAAGATAAAATATGAAGTGTTATATATTGAAAAAATCATAAATAGATCATTATCCCAACTTATAAACACATTATAAATCTCACTCATCTCCAAGGATCACTTAAAAGCAAAAATAGATGCATAATTCTACCCTTTTTGGATGCAATTCTACAAAAGGCTACTTGGATTATTATCAATTGTTCATAAAGGATGAGGCACCAAAACACAAAAATATATTATGAAATTAATTAAATTTATATTAAAATCCACCTATAGAAACACTCCCTCCATATTTTCCTATACCTTTCATACTAAGTGCTTGAATTTGAGCCTTCTTTGTGTGCCAAGGGGAGAGAACGGGAAAATGAGTTGTAGAAGAATTTTTTTGAATTATCCTTTAGGTATAACGTGAAAATGGATGTGGGGAGAGGAAAATATCCCCCACCCACATTTTTAGCTAGAGATCATATGGTGGTGACCGTACAAGTGCCCAAAAGGACCTAATATTGAGGAGAAACTACCCTTTCTAAATTTTAACTAAATTTTGGCCTACCAAAAACCTACCACTAACTCCCTCTAACATTATCCATGTTGATTCTCTATCTATAGCTGACTTGATGCCATTTTCTATCTGTACAAGTCCTTGAATCTAGCCCAAAGTGGGCCCATAAGCTCTTTTTGCATATTGAAAGCGAGAGATGAAAATAAATTGAATAAAAAGAGATTAAAACATGTTATAAACTACATAAATACCCAAAACACATATTTACATCCTTTGAATAAGTTTGAATCTATTCGACTAGAGTTGACTTTCTTTGACTTGACTAGCTTTAGGCCTAGACTTTGGACCAAGGATGGACTATGGATAAGTAGATGTTCTGGACCAAAAACACATCCATATAGGACATGGGTGAAATTATAAAAAGTTAAAAAAAAGATAGGGTTGACAAATTTTGACCAAGGGTCAAAATCAATCAACTTTTTTGGCAACTATTGGGGTAAACATGCTTGACTATGTTTTGAGACTAGTAGCCTTATCCAACTAAGGGCCAATAGAGTCAATGTGATCTTGAAGATGACTAAAAGGATATGCAAAAATAGAAACATAAATAAAACACTCCATATAACACAACAAGACCAAGAAAAATAACACAAGGCTAAACCAAGACAACACACACTTGTTCAGAAACACTTAGGGAACACATAAAGAAAGAAAGAAACTATGTACAAGGAGAGAAGAGAACCTATAGTAAAAATGCTTGATGTGTATCCCATTGATAGGGATATGAAGCTCTTATCCATAAAAATTTGAAAGTTTGAAATAATTTTGTGACTTTCACTGAGTGATTACATATGGGCCACTCCAAAAAACATCAAGCTTTGTGGGTTTTCTAGGTTTGGCCCTGTTCTCATCCCATTTTAGGATAATGTCCCCTTCCTTGAATCTTCTAATCCTAGATATTTTATCAAAATACTTATTTGTTTTCTCTTGATGATTGGTCATAGTTTGTATAGCTTGACCCCTTGTCTCCTCAAGCTCCATCAACTCACACAACCTAGCTTCCATGCTCTCATTATCTATCAATTATAGTTGATAGGTGAGGTTTAAAGAAGGTAACTCAATTGATATAGGAATATTAGATTCCATTCCATACACAAGTGTGTATGGTGAGTTCCTAATTGCTCTCTTTAGGTTGATCCTATCAACCTAAAGGGCTATCTTTAACTTGGAATGTCAAGTCCTTTGATTCTCCTTCATTATTCTCTTTATAATCCCGATTAGATTATTTTTTGTGGACTCAGATATTATATTACCTTATGGATATTAGTTGGAGGAGGTGATAAGGTAGATTCCATACTTTAAATCCCATTCACTAGTTCTTGCTCTTAGTAAAGCCAATGCATTATCTAAAATGATTGTTGAAGGAGCTCCAAACCTTGCCACTATAACTTCATAGAAGTCAAGAATTGTACTTTCATTTTCCTCCTTAACATATACATCCTCCACCCACCTTGTAAAGTAATCAGTGGTAATCATTGGCTTGAGTAGGCATGGAATAAATCAATTATTCATTCCCAAAAGTTTACAAATTTAAATATTTATAGAAGTTTGGGATTGCAAGAGTAGGAGCTTGGGCAATAGCTTATTTGACTTCTTTGAAACTTTCCTTTCTCCTTCCTCTCCAACTGAATGTCTCATCCTTCCTTAGCATATATGTTAGAGTTTTGACCAAATTAGAAAATTTAGGAATGAATCTCATAATGAAATTTATCTTACCAAATAATCTTTATAAACCCTTCTTATGTTTAGGCAAAGACAATGCCAAGATGGCATTCATTTTTTCTTGATCAATGGATAAGCCCTTCTTGAAGAGAATGTGTCCTAATAGTTTGCATTCATGGATAGAAAACATAGACTTATTTGGGTCTAGAGAGATTCCATATTATCTACACCTCTCAAATACTTGCCTCAATTTTTTCAAATGGTCTTTTACTTCCTTAGAGAAAACTGTTACATCATTAAGAAATACCAATACAATATCATTGATTAGTCCTTGAAAAGCCATTTCCATAGCATGTTGAAAAGTAGCTCCTACATTTGACAACCCAAATGGAATTTTACTATATGAATAATTACCCCATTTATTGGTGAAGGCTATCTTGTATTGGTCACTTTCCTTCACTAAAATTTGATTAAAACTAGAATACCCATCTAAAAGGGAAAACCTCTCACTACATGCCACAACTTGTAGGATTAGCTCCATATAAGGAAGGGGATAATTATCTTTCAAAGACATTCTATTCAAATCCCTAAATTCCACACATAGCTTGATCTCCCCATTATTTTTTCTAGTAGGGACTAAATTGGCCAACTAAGAGGAATGTTTGATAGGGAAGATGATTATAGACTCAATTAGCTTGATGAGTTTTTTCTTAATAAAGGGTTAAATCTTGGGATTGATTGGTGTTTTTATTTGATTGATGGGTTTGTAATTTTCATCTATATCTATGGTGTGTTGATCTAGGATATGATTAAAACCCTTCAAGTCACTATATTCCCATGCAAAAATATTACTAAACTCTTTATATAGTTTAATGAAATCATGTTTCTCTTGATTAATACATACCTTCCCAAGTGCAAGTAGCTTATCTTTGAATATTTCCACCCTTTCATAGTTCTCTTGGTTAGTGGACATACCTAAATTTTCATTATTTATCTGATCATCCTCATTGAAAATACTTTCAAGAGTCACTAGGCATTTGGGAAGCTTGTTAGATTTCAATTGGATAATCTTCCTTTCATATTATTGTTATAGCATAGACTAATTTTTCATAGAGAACTCAGCTTCTTATTGTAGGAAGAGGGATATTTTTTGGTTACTTTCAAAGACATTCCCATTGGTGACATTTCCTTTATTGAGGGTCTCATAATTACCTTTAAATGAGGTCGATTCTTCTATTCTCTTATGCTCTTTGGAATATTAAATTGAGCACCAATAGATGCCAACCTATCAACATGCTTGTTTTTTTCTCTCAAAATAGATGTGATGTTAAAATCCATGAATTCTTCTACAAGATCCCAAACTATATGCTTATAGGAGTTTATCAAGGAGTTCATCAAATTATGCACCCTAACTTGACTCATAACAAGCTCACTATCCCCATACACTTGAAGTTTTCTAATTCCTCTTTTTCTAGCCCATTCAATTCCATGGATAAGGGCATAATATTTTCCTACCTTAAAATTTCATGAGAACTGAAATATAAATGTTGAATAAAACCTTTCCTTGGAAGTTGTAACCAACATAGCTCCACCACCTACCCCAATCTTGCTTCTAGACCTATCAAAGAATAACTACCATAAGCCATTCACATCCTCATTTGAATTCATCAAATTTGGCATGAAAGAATATTTTTGATGCATATAATAGACCCTAATACCAGATTCCTCAATAAACTTGTATAGATCATGTTCATGTTGTTCATCTCCCCACTCATCTAAGAACAAATCTAAAGCCCCCTCAAGAGAAAATGATGGAGATTGGTCAATCGGAAGCTCCTCCTCATCAATGATGGCATAGTTAAAATTTGAAACCTTGAGTGAGTATGGTTCCAAGTGATCTTTATGGATAGGATACGAGTTAATATTTTCCTTAGTGTCATATTTCGACCTAAACACCATGTAGGACCAATTAATTACAAAGTATCAAGCAATTTTCGATGTGAAATCTCTTGACAAGAAATGATAAAAATAAGGAGGTAAATATGCCACCAATACATCATGAGGAATTGGAAAAGTAGGACAAGAATGAAATATTAAATTAAAACCCTTGACTACCCCCAAGGTCTTGGCTGATAATTGTAAAACTCCTTTAACCATAGGCTCATACTTGAGGCCTAACTTGTCTGCTATACATTTGGGCATAAATGATGTGATTACTCCACTATCTATTATGAAATTGCGGACTAATAAATCAATAATAATTAGAGATAAGTAAAAAGTGGGAGTTTTCTCATCTTTCTTTACTTGTCCATCTATAGCTTGAGTTCCATTGACTAAAACCACATTGTCACATCTAGGTGGGACAACTTATTTACCCAATCCATGCAATTAATTTTGTAATATATCATTCTACCCTGATATTGTTATATAATCCAAAAATGAGATGTTCATATGGATATTTTTCATCTGATCCACAACATTGATAGAAGGATTACTTACCTTATGAAGCTCTTTAGGAGCACTAACACCTTATGGCGTAGATTGTGAAGATGAAGGCATATGAGTTGTATTCATACTTTGTAATTTATAATTTTATTTAGTATTAGGAGATGAATTAGACCCCATTTCCCATCTAATCTTCTGAATGATATAGAACAAGCCATTGGTTGATCCCTTGAGTATCCTCAATAGACCTCATTTTGGACCTAGTGTTAGAAGCAACACTAGTGTTCTGATTGTTTGCATTTCCCACATAATTCATGGAAAAAAACTCACCCTATAAATTATTTATGAGGGTGTCATTAGTATAAGGTTTTCCATTTCTCATACCACCTTGCAAAGTTACTTAAAAATTTGAAGCTTGAAAAAATTGATCACCTTTCATTGCCATGGTTTGATTTTGCATTTCACTTGCATAAGTCACTTGCTCTTGACCATATTCAAAGGATGGATAATTGGGCTAATATTGGACCAAATTATTTTGAGTGGGAACATGGTATTTGGAGGTTGGGGGAGAATTTGTATTTTAGCTTTGGTAAAGCTTAACATGAGTGATTTGGCCTTGTCCTTGCACATTATTTTGGAAGGGAGGTTTGCTTGTTTGGCCAAATTGATTGTATGTTTGATATGGCCTATAACCTTCAGATTGTTGTCTTTTTTAGGGAAAATAACTCATTTGTAATAGTTTTAAGAAAATTATTCACTTCATGTATTTCATTTTAAGCAGTAATGGTAGACCTTTCTTGATTAGGTAAAGGGGCTAAAGTTGGCAATGCACCTTGACTAGGAGGATATGAATCAGAGAATAATGGCATTGGAGGTCTAGGAGCTATCTTTCCCACTTAAATAATAAAATTATTGGCATTTATAGATATTTAATAAGAAAAAAATAGCATTTTCCCACCCATGGATTGAATCATCATGGAAATATAACTATTTAATGCTTTCAAGTAGTATAAAAGTGCATAGTTTTAGGTGGGTGTCACAAGAGCTAGGATTTTATCCCAAGTTTTTTGGAATATAGTATTAATGTCCTAAATAAATTCATGAGGTTCCAATTTAATGGTGGTCAATATCTCAGCTAGGGATAAGTGATCACTCTTCTCCCCAAAATTACTAGTCAAAAGGTCTCCAAATGCATCCCATGAGCCAATGGAATTCATCAGTAAGGCCCCATACTAATCCAACACTTTTCATTTGAAAGACAAGTCCAAAAACCTAATGGATACATTTTATTAGGTGATTTTTTGAATGTTACAACAAATTTCTATGTTCCTAAGACCATCACCACTAAAAGATAGGATAATTTTGAGGGAAGCTCTTGGAATTTAACCATATTACTCAAGATGTAAGAGAAATGCCCTGATGGAAGGTATAAAAGGTTGTATTTTAGCCATATTATAAAGGTAAATATAAATTTCAAGAAATGAATTTAAGACAAAATTTTATTGTTTGAACACCAAATCTCTTTTATAGGGATGAGTAGTTAAAAACCTAAACCTTTTGATAGAATATGAAGGTAGTTGCACAAACTCAAAAGGTATACCTCTAGTATCACATATAGTGGTCACCTTTGGCATGGAATTTTGAGACTGATCTATTTCTACTCATTTTTGTGCTTTTACATTTAGAAGAAGGAAGAAACTAAAGTTAATGGGTCAGGGGTTAGATGATACCCGGATGAAGTTGCGCACCGTATCCAGACGATTGAAGGAGCACCTCTTTGGTTGTGGAGGATGACACCTGTAGATAAGAAAGACTTAAATAAATAAAATGTTAGATAGATATATGGTGGAATGCCAAGCAAAACTCGGCCCCAGAAGTGCAAAGACTTCCTTGAGGGATGACAGTCCACTTATTTGACAAAAGAGTGTTGCTAGAAAGAGAGATATTGAAAGGCTAAAGAAGAGAAATAGCTAATGTGTACCTGATTCCTGCAATCTACCTCTCATAGTCACCAATGCCAATTAGTCTATCGTCATCATTTGGTCAATGTTGCCGACGTCGGTTAGGCTGCTGACGTTGGTAGGAGCAATGGGCCTTAATGCCAATGTTGGTAGGGGCAATGGGCCTTGGACGGGTTTCAAGGTATGTCTGTGGTCAACAAAATGGTTTGGGAGATTCAAAAGGGTTGTACAGGGATGCAGGACAATGGACAGAGTCTTAGGAAGGACAAAGGTAGGGGACAGGTTGTCAAAATGGGTCGGGATAAAAGAAAGGCTTTTCAGCCTCTCCAAGAAGAAAGCCAGATTTGGTCTCAACAGTACTCAAAAATAGCTAATGGACTAATTACCAATGCACTCTAAAAATACTAAAATATAAACCAGAAGAATACTTAGCTCTTAGTGGAGAACCAAAAGTGTAAAAGACTTGTTCCCATTATGGCTGATGTAGGCGACTTCGTACAACCTTCTAATCCAATGTCTAGAGAGAATTTTTGTAGAGTTTTTTAGCCTAGACATTGATGATATAATGTTGATGCCTCATCCCAAATCCTACCTTTGATATGCAAAGAGTTGAGGAGCAAGAGAATTCAAATCCAGGGAGTAAGAGAATTCACATTCAGGCCTCCAACCGAGGTTAGAATTTAGTTTTAAGGAACCAACATCAGTGATCCCGCCGGTGTCGACCAACGATTAACCGGCATCAGGGCTAGAGAATGGGTAAAAAGGCTATTTTTAGCCTTTTGCCTGTTCCTCCATCTACCAGGTTCAGTTGTCATTGGTGAATGGTCCAAAGGTGGATTTATTAGGTGTGAGGGTTAGTGGGAGAGTTGAAATAGGTCTTAGGTAATTATGATTAGTCATAGGGTGATAAATGGTCTAAGGGTGAAGAATCCAAGGTGAGGTGTCTAAAGGGAATGATTAATTCAAAATAAGTATTTTAAATTAATAAAGTATAGGTTAGGCATGTTAAAGTTAGAAAGGGACCAAGGGGGGGTTGACACTATTTTGGTGTCTACATTTGCCCCTTTTTGTCTTGTTGGTTGTTCTGACGAACTACAAGACAAAAATAAGAGTAAGTTGCCCTAGGTATGGGATGAGGTGTAGGTTGCCCTAGGTAAGGGATGAGGTATTCCCCCTCAAAGCAGGAGTTGAGGGAAGGTAACCTGATATCAGGTGCTAATTTGATAGGTAGTGGATGTGTATGGTAAAGTTAGAGTGTGAACGCTAGAATAGTTGAGATTGTGCATATACCACTTCACATGATAGGTAGGTCAAATTGTCGTAGTCAAAGGTCGAAGAGTGATAAAATTGAAATAACTGGTCCCTAGCATTTAGTCATAGCTAATTGGGTTAAATGATCAGAGCTGTAGCTCCAATGGTTGTCATGTTCCAAGTATCTTAGGCTCAAGAAGTACTCCTAGAAAACATGAAAAATGTCACAAATATTGGGGATCAACTTGAGTGTGATCTGTCAATAGGTGTGAGGGTCGTAGTGTGGGTTGCATATAATTTGCTAACTATTCATGAGGTAGCATATATGTAATCAAAATAACCAAGGTATAGCTATCTCAAAATTGGTCATGGTCTGAGGAGATAGTCATGATCTCCAAGGTCATTGGTCGAGTCAGGCTGAGATATAAGTCATCTCAAGTGGTGTGTGTTGTGGTCAGGGAGATGCATGCGATCTCTAATGTGCCCCATGAGAAGTTTAGGTAACTCATTCATTGTTAGGGCTGGTTGTTTGGTCATGAGTTTGGGTTGGTATATATAATTGGTCCATTAGATGGACAGATGAAGGAATGGCTGAGCTAACCTTAGAAGACCCCATGTCAACTGAGTGCTACCTACATGGCCCTTGTTTGAAGGGCCTCAGGCCAATGTAGTTCTCCCCAAAAGGGAAGAAGAGTCAAAGAGGTTGATAATTGGTTTGGTCATGTTAATGGTTTAGCACTGCCCATATGTCTGAAGCTATATACTTGAAATGATGAGTGTATGATGATGTTACAGCCTTTTCCATATTATGTGATGGTGTATTCTATAACATAGGTTATGTGGTTTTTCATCCCTACCAATTTTCCATATTGGTGATGGATGTATGCTAAAAATGAAATGAGTTTATTTATGCTTCAGCAAGTAATGGTTTATGCTTGACATAAATTGTGTTTGGTTGTTAGTTTCCATGTGTATTGTTTTCCATAGAAACTAATGTGAATGGGCTATGATAATTTATATAACACAAATTGATATTTGCATTAAATAAATCATGAGGTTATGTTAATGGTTAGAAAATGTTTTGGTTTGGTTTGGTTTGGTTTGGTTTAGAAAATGATTTGGTTGTATGTGACAAAGGTATGTAAGAAATGAAAGGTGTTTTGCTCTTTCATTGACAAGGACCATAATGGTAGCATAGATAGGGTTGTTGCAAACAAAAGCCCCATTCATGCATTACTTCATTGACCATTGTTTCTGTTAGAGAAGTAGTCAAATCATTTGATGTTAAGTGAGCTCAAAATCCCTTGGGTATGTTGGGGTAATAGGTTTGATTATGTGAGATGTGAGAATAGCGTAACCCTTTTTAGCAAGGATAAATTTGCCCCTTTTGTAGGTGACCCTGAGAATGACTATAGGAAAGTCCATGACTTAATAGTTTGTCAGTCAATTTCTTTTTTCTTTTTTTGGTAGATTGATCAATGCAGGAAGTCTACGTGGGGATGTTGTTTTGTTTTATGGTCATATGTGAAGTTGATCGATGCGGGAAGCTTCTGAGAGAGTGTTTTTTGTAATAAAATTTGGGCATAGCCATCCTTCGAGGGAGTGGTCTATATTCTACTTCGTATGGTTAAATGTCTTTGAATAGTTGTCCTTCAAGGGAGCAGTCTATTAATTATAGCAATTATGCAGCTATCCTTCGAGGGAGCAGTCTACATTTATAGTTTTATGACCTTTTGTTAGGCATCCCAATTTTATATGTTTTGTTGACTAAAGTTTTAGTCATGGACTAGACTATAGAGGCTTACGGGTTTCCCTTTTAGTAGGACAAAGCATTAATGCAAAAAGGATTAACTAATGTTTATGGGGAAAAAGGGTTGAAAGGAATAGGAATGAGGATGACAGGGGTTGCTCAAGAGATGAGCTCAAGTTAAATATCAAGTGAATGAGTACTTGATTAATAGTAGAATGGTCACAGATGCAAGGCATAAGGGGTTCAGGTTTTGGCCGGCCTTCAAGAGAAGACAGATGATAAGTCCCTTATCCATACTTGTGCATTATGATATAAGGTTTGAGCCAATTAGGAGAAAACTTGCCTCATTTACTTCTTTCCATATTGGTTACATGTTGGTTTTCTTTAAGGATGAGATCCCCAATTTTGAAATCTCGCTCTTTTAGATTTTTGTTATAGGCACGTTTGATGCGATTTTGGTAGATGTGGAGATGATTAAGGGAAACAAGACAAAGTTTGTAAAGTAACTCAAGTTAAGCTAACCAATCTTGATGAAAGTCATCGTTAGAAAGTATGTCGTGCAAAGAGATGCGTAGAGATGGTATTTTTACTTCAAGAGGCAAGACGGCCTCAGTTCCATACACTAAAGAGAAAGGTGTAGCACCCGTAGCGGTTCGAATGCTAGTGCGGTAGGCCCACAAAGCAAAGGGAATGTGAATGTGCTAATCCCTTCTAGTGTCATTGACCACCTTCATTAGGATTTTGGTTAAGATTTTGTTAGAAGCCTCTGCCTGTCCATTGGTTTGTGGATAATAAGGCAAGGAGAAGCTGAGTTTGATGCCAAAAGAGTCGCAAAGTTTTTGGACGGTTTTATTTTTGAAAGATTTTCCATTATTAGTGATGATTTTGTGGGGTACACCAAAATGATAGATGATGTTGTTGTTGATGAAGTTGACAATTTTGTCAGCTTTAGTGGAGATGAGGGGAATAACTTCCACCCATTTAGTGAAGTATTTAGTCGCGGTGATAATAGATTGATGTCAGAGAGATGAATGAGGGTTAATCTCACCAATTAGGTCTAAGCCCCATTGTGAAAAGGGCCAAAAATCCTTAGCAACTTGTAAAGCATGGCTAGGGATGTGAAGTAAGTTAGCGTGTTGCTGGCATTTGATACAACACCGAACATAGTCACTGCAATCTTGGTGAAGAGTGGGCCAATAATAACCCAGATGAAGGATGTGTTTTGGAACCGAGTTACCACTGAAGTGTCCTCCACAAATCCCATCATGAACTTGTTTAATGGCATGAGATGTTTTAGTGGAGGTTAGACATTGAAGAAGGAGGCCATCAAAACCTCTTTTGTAGAGAAGACCCCTTAGCATGGTATATTGAGCAGTACTCTTGATAAAATCCTGCCATGCATTGCTAGAGAGATTAGGAGGAATGATAGAAAAGGTTATGTAGTCAACAAGTTGTTTATACCAAACATCGTGTGGACTAGAGTCGATATTGCCGACAAATTTGATGTTAGTGGAAATATATGAAGGCAATGCCAAATGATGTACCATGACATAAATTCTCAAAGAAGAAGATGAAGATGGTATGCGTGAGGCAAGAGAGGCCATAGTGTCAGGAAACTTATTCATAGAGCGAGGAATAGTTTACAAGAGATAATGGTTGAAAGACTCTAGTAATGTGTCAACACAGTGTTTATATCTTTGAAAAACTTCATTTTTAAAAAGATATGAACCATTGATTTGATTGACGACTAGTTGTGAGTCGCCAAAGATGTTGATTGTCTTAATGCCTAAGAAAAGGGTAGTTTGAAGTCCCAAAATTAAGGCTTCGTATTCAGCCATGTTATTAGTGCATTCAAAGTCAAGTTTAAAAGAGAGAGGCATGGGCTCACCCTTGTGAGGAATGAGAATGACCCCCACACCTCCACTGAGTTGACATTTGGATCCATCAAAGAACATTGTCATTTGATAGAATATGTCATCAGTGGAAAGTATGGTGATAGATTTGTTAGGGAATTCACAGTGAGAGGGTTGGTTGTCAGGTAGAAGGGCATCTTCTAGTTGGTTAGTGATTGTTTGCCCCTTTATAGATTTTTGTTGGATGAATTCCAAATTGAACTCATCAAGAAGCATGAGCTAATGAGCCATACGTTGGTTTTGGTATGGCTTGGAATGCATGTATTTGAGAGGGTCGGTGTGGGTGATGATGTAAGTTTTGTGATTGAGGAGATAATGACAGAGTTTAGATGTGGCAAAGACTAATGCCAAGTAACATTTTTTGATATGAGTATACCAATTTTTGTAATCAATGAGCATTCAGCTTATGTAATAAACTGCTTGCTCACGATGTTGTTCATCTCGATGCGTGATCATGGCACCTAAAGAATGATTTGTTGTTGAAATGTAAAGATAGAAGGGTTGATCATCTTTAGGTGGAATAAGGACTGGTGGAGAGACAAGATAACACTTAAGAGCCTTAAAAGCCTCTTGGCAATCCTTATCCCAATTAAAGGAGACATCCTTCTTGAGGAGGTGATGAAAGGGTTGACATCGGTCAGAAAGCTGTGAGATGAAGCGATGAATAGATTGAAGCTTCCCTTGCAGGCTATGAAGTTGCTTTAGATTAGAAGGTGGTGACATCTCGAGTATAGCTTAAATCTTAGCAAGATCAATCTCAATGCCATGAAGAGAAATGATGAAGCCTAAAAGCTTCCCTGAGAGAACCCCAAAGACACATTTCTTGGGGTTTAGTCAAATGTTGTATTGGAGGAGGCGAGTGAATATGATTTTGAGAATAGTTAAATGGTCACGGTGGAGTTTGGATTTCCCAAGTAGGTCATCCACATAATCCTCCATGATTTTTTGGAGGAGATCATGAAAAATATAGGTCATGACACGTTGATATGTGGTGCCTACATTTTAAAGGCCAAAAGGCATGACCATATAGCAAAATGTCCCCCATGGGGTGATAAAGGTTATTTTATGTTGATCTTCTAGTATAATCAAGATTTGATTATATTCTAAAAACCCATCCATGAGTGATAGCATCTCATAACTGGCCGTAAGATCAACAAGTTGGTCGATGTTAGGTAAAGTCATCTTTTGGGCAAGCTAGGTTGAGATCCTGATAATCGGTACAAATTCAAATTTCCCCAGTCACTTTTGTGACAGGGATGATGTTTGACACCCATTGCAGATAATCAATGGGTTGGATAAATGAGACAAAGAGAAGACGTTGAAGCTCCTCTTTGACAAGGAGTGCAATGTGAGGATGCATTTTGCAAAGCTTTTACTTGATAGGCTTAGCCTCTGGGTTTGTGATGATGTTGTGAATGACAATGTTAGGGTCGATACCAGGCATATTACTATAGGTCTAAGCAAAGGCTTTGTTATGATCTGTAAAGAATTTGGTATAGTCGATTTGCTCTTGGGCATCCAAAGATTGACCAATCTTTAAAATGTGAGGAATATCAAAAGATGGGACGTTAATGTCAATGGTTGATTCGTTTAATATAACCTGTGTTTTTGAAGGAAGGGATCGTTGAATGAAAGAATTGTCTGCACCCATGTAGGTGAGAATGGCATCATCATCTACACATTGGATAGTGTTGATGGTAGAAGATTCATTGTCTATCATGTTTGGATAAACGAGAGGGAGAGACCTAGATACCCCACCTATTTGATAGGTTAGGGGTTCCAAGCGAATGGCATTTATGCAAAAAAAAAGTAGGAGGGATGGAAACCACCGACTCCATAGGTGAAGATGGGGGAATAGGTGAGTTTGGAGGTGATTTTTCTATGATAGGTTTGGGGTGAGGGTTTGTAGAAGTTTCAGTAGGTTCTTCAAAACCCAGGCCATGTCACTTCTTGGCATTCTTTATGGCCTCATCATTTGGTGGTTCGACGGGCTAGTGGGAGCCTTGTTCGTAGCATCCAAAGCCAAATCCCTTCCATGCACACCTATAAAGATAGGTATGAGCAAAGTTTGGGTTGCCAAGAAAAGAGAAGTCAGACGTAAATAGTTTGGGTGATAAAAGAGGATTCCCATCAATGGGAGCTCGATCTAGCCCTCCATAGATGAGATTTGTTTGAAGATTGGGAGGACCATAAGGGATGACCATTTCGATATGATGGTCATAGCTAGGATTGTGATGAAGTTGTCCATATTCCTGAGGAGTTTGGAACATGTCCATAGTAAGCAAATGATACTCCCCAAGTGAAAGCCACTGGAAGGTATCTTCCATGGGATCTTTTGTAGTCACTTGAGAAGGAGGAGTAGGTGCAACTGATGTTTACAAACTTGTTGATGCTTTTGCAGATGGAGGTGGCATTTGGGTTGATGTTTTTAGAGGCATGAGAACATCATTGGGTCGATAAGTTGTGTTACATGTTTTGAAGGGAGAAGGGTTAGCGGGAATGACGTGAAGTTGTCCCTCATGTTCAAATTTGACACAACGATGTAGTGTCAAAGGGACACAAGTCATGGCACAAATCCAAGGTCGCCCCAACAACAAGTTGTATTGGAACTCCCCCTCAATGATGTAGAAAAGTTTTAGGACTGTTCGTGGGCCATCACAAATATGCAAGATGATGGTGCCAACTGTAGTGGTGGTGGAATCGTTAAAAGATCAAAGAATTGCATTGGTTTTGGACATGCAATTATTTAGAAGGGCTAATTGGTCATACACATGGGTGGATATGATATTGATACTATCACCCCCATCAATCATAACCTGCTTGATGTGAGTTCGATAAATGTAGGCTATGATGAAAAGGGCAGCATCCTGATCTTCCAGATTAGAGGTAGGAATTTCAGAATCACTAAAGGTAATGGAGGTGATGGTGGGTAATGATTGGACTAAGGTAGCTAGTGGTTGGGAGTCCTTGGGTTGGACCTCCACTGCCTGTAAAGCTTTGATTAAAGCTTGGTGATGATTTGGAGAGCTTTGAATGAGGTCATATAAAGACGTCTTCACTGGAGTTTGGTGAAGTTGTTTCACCATTGAGTTATGAATTACCTCTAAAGATGTTGGATGGGAGGTGCCCAAGATTGAAATCTTAGGTTTTGGTGGTTGAGAAGGTTTGACAAATGGGTATGTCCAAGAAATAGAAACCTTATCTTTTCCTTTATCTTTTAATGTTTGTGACCTGGTGGCCACATTAATGGTATTAATTTCAAATAAAGGGGAGGAAGGAGGTAAGGGAACCATAGTCTAATTATGGGATTTTGATGAAGGTGAGGAGGTTTAAGAGACATGGGATGGTGTCAAAATTTTGTCGAAGGAACCTTCAATAAGCAGGTTGTCTTTTTTCATGTATTGGCGAATGACAACCTTAAGGGCACAACAATTTTCAGTGTCATGTCCAGGTGTGCGATGATATAGGCAAATTTGGGTGTCATCAAACCATAATGGTTTCAATCTGAGAGGTTGAAATGGTTTAATAGGTGAGAGAGTGATGCTAGAGGATTGTAACAATAAATGAATCAAAAGAGCATAGGAACCCCTTAATGGATCTACGCTTGTTGTAGTAGATGTTGACAACTTTTGTTTTGTAGGAGTTGCTGAGGGAGTTTTCCGTACCATCTTTTTGTTTGGCGGTGTGGACACTTGTGTAGATGGGGCTTTGTTGGTGAGAGGTGCTGAGTTTTTTGATGGATGTGTATTTTTGGTGGGTAAAGGTAGTAGGGGAGGCAATTTTTTTTTGTTTGATGTTAGGGTAGGAAGGATTATTATTAAGGTAAAAGGGTATGGGCCCAAAATAGAAGGCAATGGTGATGAAGGGGGAGGAGTTCTCTAACGTGGTTCAGTAGCCTTATTCAATATGGTATGAGGAGCACTACTATGGGAGGTGAGGTTCAAGTCTATCTTCACTTGTGGGTGAGTGAGGTTAGGTACATGGCGAACACCAAGAGATTTAACTTGTTTTGGTATGGTGGTCTCTTATGGGTGTTTAGGTTCAGATGTGGATGGTTGAGCTTCTGAGGTTTAAGAAGTAGAAGCCTAATGTTTGTTTGAGACTTTGATACAATTTGTCATAGATGGGTCGGTAGTATGAGATGAAAAAAGATGTGTAAGATAAGGAGCTTTAAGTCACTCCCACAATGCCTCATGCTCAAAGTTCCTCGAATGGAGAAATCCTATGTTCTCAACCAATCAAGAGAATGGTTTTGAAGATGTTGGATGAGGCTTTGTTTTTTTAGAAGATGTGGGTGGTTGTGAGACTAGAAATGTGTTAGATGTGGTGATCTCGGGCCACATGAGAGAAAGGGCCATTACTGGATCCTCTTCGATCAAAGTAGGTGAAGAGACAAGTTCTTCTCTTGGTGGAGAAGGAATTGGAACATGTGACTCCTCAAGAGGATAAAGGGCAGGGATGATCATACCTTCTACTTGCAATTGAAGAATGGGAAAAGTATGATCTTCCATGGGTAATAAGAAGGATGAGGGTGGAACTAGCGGCACTGGTATCGTCAAAGTGTCCTCCAATATGGGAGAGGTCAAAGTAGACTCTCCCATGTGTAGAAGGGGATTAGATGGAGGACTATCCTCTAGCTGTGGAGGACAAATAGGGGAAGAAAGATCTTCTACTTGTGGCCAACAAATAGGAGAATAAGGCTCTTCTACCTGTGGTGGACAAATAGGTTGATTAACCTCTTTAGACTATGGGAGAGGTTGGTTAGGAATAGACACCATGTCAACCATGTGTATATTACACTCGTGAAGGTCATCGACTATGGTCTAAATGTTATTCTGACTTGAGGGATGGTTAGGAAATGGTTGCCTAAAGATATCTATGTTCTGGTTAGCCAGCGCGTTTGGGTTATCCAAGACAAGAACCCCTTTATCTAACATGTCCTAAATAACGTTCTTGAGGGTTTTGCAATTGTCTGTGTCATGACCTTTGACACAATGATAATTACAGAAGTCATTCTCCCTATACCATGTTGGGATGGCTCATGAGGGATCAAATTGAGGTGGTGGTCAAATTTGAGGGAGGTTAAGGACTCCCTGCTTTACTAGTTTATCCAACACGGAAGCGTATGATTCTCCTATTGGAGTATATTGACATTGTACGTATCATTGTTGGAATTTTCATGTAATGCTTTCTGATGTAGAGGGTTCGGATTGGTTAGTTGTGGTAGAAGAAGATGATCTAAGTACCATAACATTTGCCAATCCTTTGGCTTTGGAATTAGAAGAATTGAATGAAGGGTTATTTGATTTTGCATTAGTATATTTTCTTTGATAACATAGATTTCAAGCTTCCTAGCCATGGTAAAAGCTTTGTCAAATGTATGAAATGTTTGGACCCATAAAGCGGATGAGATGTGTTTGGCACATGCTTGTGAAAAGAGCTCAATGAGCTCAGGTTGAGGTAAAGAAAAAGAGAGTTGGTTGATTAAACTTCTCCATCGAGCAATGAAATTAGCTATTGATTCATCATTGCATTGTCTAATAGAATATAGGTATGTGATGGAGACCTTTTTAGTGATGTTGATTGAAAAGTGGTCAAGAAATAGTTGAGCTAGTTGAGTGAAGGTAAATAGAGAGTGACCGGTAATAGAACTATACCAATCGAGGGTAACACCATAAAGTGACATGGGAAATGTGCATAGTAATAATGCATCATCATGTGATATAAGGTAACAAGCATGTCTAAATGCTTGTAGATGTTGCTATGGGTCCTCTTTACTCTAAAAGCGAGTAAACTTGGGAAGTTCCCACTGACTAGGATATGGTCAGATTGGGACCAAAGGATGAATAGGTTCATTACAAATTTGTTCATATGAGAGAATATTTCTTGAACCCAAAACAGATGTCTCAAGATTAGACATCTTATCCATCAAAATCTTGATTAGATCGGTTGATGGATTTGTAGGTGGGGTGCCCCCTAGGTTGTAAGGCATTTGGAAGGTGTTAGGTGGAGCGTATGACATAGTTGGTTATGCTTGTATAGGCATAACATATTGGTAACTAGTCATAGGGGTTGATGTTGAAGTCAAGGGTGGTTGTGTCATAAAGATAGAAGGCACAACTTGACTTGATGTCACCAAAGGTGGTTGGATGGTGGAAACACTAGCCAAAGGATAAGTAGTCACTCTTGTATTTATGGGTGCAAGAGTAGGTGGGATGGAGACAATTCAGTTCTGAAATGGTGTAGAACTTTGTTGAATGGTTTGTGGTTGAGGGGGTACAAAAACCCCAATGGAGGTAGGTATAAAACAAAAGGAGAGGCCACACTTTGAAGGTTGGTCATGGTCAAGTTGTTAGTTGAGGCAATGGCCTGGGTGACCATGGGTTGGGTTACGGAGGCTGTTGATATGATTGTCATTTCAACTAAGGAAGTTGGCATTCCATAAACTGGGTTGCCTAAAGGATCTCGCATTTGACTTCTCATGAGATAGTACTGAAGAGCCTTGAAATTGAGGTCAAGGAACCTTTCAAAGTCTTGGTCCCCTTCAGGAATAATAGGGGGTTGAGTTGGGGTTGGTTGGATAGGAGTACGTTCAGTTTTTTAATTATACTCCATTTGGGGACTTGATATAGAAGGCGAAGGCAGGAGTGGTTGTTGCCTTGCATGGTCAACAAGAGTTTTGGTTTGACTACGTGTCAAAACCATCAAAGGCAAAATAGATTTAGGTTCTAAAAAATGTATGTTTCAGCCTCAAAAAACCAGAATTTGTTTTTAACAGCAAAAATGTCAGGTTTTTAGCTTGTTGTTTGAGAAGAAAAAAAATTTGACAATGACCGACATCGGTAGAAAAATTGATGTCAGTGAAGTAAGTGGCCGATGTCGATCAGATAGCTGATGTCAGTGATGATCAGTTACCAACGTCAGTGGAAAAACCAATGTCGGTTACTGTGTATTTATAGAAACTTAGAAAATTGAAAGTTTTTGGAAGAAAGAAGAAAGTTCTGAGTTGTTTTTGGAGCTCAAAATAATGCATCCTTACCAGCTCAAAAAACCAAATAAAAATAGAGAAGTAGATGAAGGCAAGCAGCCTCTAAACGTTAAATTCCTAAGAATAAATTTTAGAGTCGTGTTGGCTTATGCCTTAGAAGAATATGTTTGGGAATTGGGATTTTAGAATATGTACTAAAAGAAGCAGTCTAAGGTTGGTTTTGGGTTAATTTTTGGTGCTCAAAATCTATATTAGGTTCTGTACGTGGCCTGGTGCTAGGAGCTTGCTCCCCTCACTTCATGAGCCCAGAGCCATGCTAAGTCACTTAGCCAATATATACTTCCCCTAGAGTTTATACTCTGCCAGAGAACAGAGTGGGTTCTCCCCTTGGTAGTGAAGTCTAAGTGGGATCACCAAGAAGGGTAAGGTATCCGCTAGGTGATGAAATTCTAGTTGGGCCTTGTCTCAGGTATGTTTAGATGTTTAATTTGATGTGCTTATAGTCTGGTAGTGTAACATATGTGCACTATGATTTATTCATAATGTGCTTTTAATTACTAGATGAGCTAAAAATGCATTCAAGTAGGAATGAGATGCAATATATTTTTAACCCAAATTGAAATGTTTTGTTCAGATGCAAACAAGTGGGGAAAAGGTTAAGAGTATGAATTTCACTACTCTAAGATGTAAGGAAAAACGTGACAAGAAGAAAAAGAAAGAGGTTCTTTTTATGATTTCTTTTTGAAATAAAGAGATAGAAGGAAGATTTGAAAAGAGAATCTAATGCACCTATATGAAAGTTTGCCTTTTAGAAGAAATGAACCCAAGGAAAACTCCAGGGTCCCACCAGGCGTGCCAGAATGTTTCTACTCATTTTTGTGCTTTTACATTCAAAAGAAGGAAGAAACTAAAGTTAATGGGTCATGGGTTAGATGATACCTGGATGAAGTTGTGCACCGTATCCAGATGATTGAAGGAACTCCTCTTTGGTTGTGGAGGATGACGCATGTAGATAAGAAAGACTTAAACAAATAAAATGTTAAATAGATATATGGTGGACTGCCAAGCAAAGCTTGGCCCCAAAAGTGCAAAGACTTCCTTGAGGGATGACAATCCACTTATTTGACAAAAGAGTGTTGCTAGAAAGAGAGATAATGAAAGGCTAAAGAACAGAAATAGATAATGTGTACCTGATTCTTGCAATCTACCTCTCATAGTCATTGGCATCGATTAGTTTGCCATCATCAGTTGGTCAATGTTGCCGACGTCAGTTAGGCTACCGACGTCGATAGGGGCAATGGGCCTTGATGGGTTTTAGGGTATGTTTGTGGTCAACAAAATGGTCTGGGAGATTCAAAAGGGTTGTGCAGGGATGTAGGACAATGGACAGAGTCTTAAGAAGGATAAAGGTAGGGGACAGGTTGTCAAAATGGGTCAGGATAAAAGAAAGGCTTTTCAACCTCTCCAAGAAGAAAGCCAGATTTGGTCTTAATAGTACTCAAAAATATCTAATGGACTAATTACCAATGCACTCTAAAAATATTGAAATATAAACCAGAAGAATACTTAGCTCTTGGTGGAGAACCAGAAGTGTAGAAGACTTGTTGCTGTTATGGCTGATGTAGGAGACTTCATACAACCTTCTAATCTAATGTCTAGAGAGAATTTTTGTAGAGTTTCTTAGCCTGGAGAGTGATGATATAATGTTGATGCCTCATCCCAAAGCCTGCCTTTGATATGTAAAGAGTCGAGGAGCAAGAGAATTCAATTTTAGGGAGCAAGAGAATTTGCATTCGAGCCTCCAGCTGAGGTTAGAATTTAGTTTTAAGTAACTGACATCAGTGATCCCATTGGTGTTGATCGATGGTTAATTGACGTCAGTGGCTAGAATGGGTAAAAAGGATATTTTTATCCTTTTGCCCATTCCTCCATCTGCCAAGTTCAGTTGTCATTGGTGAACAGTCCAAAGGTGGATTTATTAGGCACGAGGGTTAGTGGGAGAGTTGAAATAGGTCTTAGGTAATTATGATTAGTCATAGGGTGATAAATGGTCTAAGGGCGAGGAATCCAAGGTGAGGTGTCTAAAGGGGATGATTAATTTAAAATAAGTATTTTAAACTAATAAAGTATAGGTTAGGCATGTTAAAGTTAGAAAGGGACCAAGGGGGGGTTGACACTATTTTGGTGTCTACATGATCATCAACCAAAGACTTGAAATATTCAATGGAGTCTCTAGGTACTAAATGTATATGTTTCTTCTATCTTCAACTATGCCAAGACAAGCACCAATCTCGAATAATCTTCTAGGACTTCTAGGTCCCATCGAGCATGCCAAAATTGTTAGCATAAAATTGTGTACCCTACGATCATTAGTTCATCTCCTATAATTTTATGAAACATGGAATCATATCAAAATCTTGTGGGATCTTGTGGGAGAGATGAATCTCTAGTACTATGAGGGCTAGCTCCCTATATTTTCTTTATATTACTCTTGAACTACTTTAACAACTTCATAATGAAAAGAGTTTAAGGAAAGCAACTAAAAAAACTAAGAGGTGATACATCAATGTAAATTTTCCTCAAAATTGACTGAAAATAATTATTAAAGATGAAGAATGTTCTTGTTACACAAGACTTACAACCTTAGAACTATCATTGCATCAATGTTTCACAAACTAGATTGAACAAGGTGGATGATTATTATGAAGGAAATGAATGACATAAAAGGAATAAATTCATGAATGAATTATAATATTTATAAACTTGGAAGGAATACTATTAAGGACCTGAAACAACCATCTATCTTCAACTTGGTAGACAATCAAGAGTGTCAAGCTAGCAAAGACAACTTTACTAAACTAGACCAATATGATTCAGGTCATGACATAATATTATAGTGTATGAGTGGCATTAACACTTGTATTATTTATTAAATAGTTATCCATGTAGAAATTTCTCTATAGTTTCCCCATAAACCAATGGAGGCTACTAAAACAAGCCAAAATATTGAATATTTATAGCCTAAAGAAAGAGAACAAGAAAGAGGAAGTCCAGGGGTCACATGGACATGTGACCATCTAAAAATGGGAGTCAAATTTGTATTTAAAATAATATTTAATCAATGTATGCCAAATTAGGAGTTAAACTTGTCAAAATAGGTCATAAAGGAGGTGAAAAGTGGCACAAAATTACAAATTTTGCACAAGAAACTGGCTACTTGAGTAGCATTCCAAAAATCATCTTTTTCATACAAAACCTAAATTATGATGGATATTAAAGATAGGAATGGTTACCAAAAACATACTCCATGCATTGGTCTGGTCTTTAATCTTTCCTATTGATGTGGGCATGCATAATCATGTTAGGTAGTTTTGAAAGAGTTCATTCCATGTACCCTTACCACTTAGCACTCCAAACATTCCAAATATGCAAACCAATTCATAAAAAATGGTAAATGAAACCTTTTAAGGCCTTAAAAATCAAAAATTTCAATAATAAACTTTTAAAAATCCCCCTTGATCACATTTCACTACTTTATCCTAATGTTCACTGCTTGGATTACTAGAGTGACCAAAAGTGAAAGACTATTTAGGACACTTATAAAAAAATTCATGAATTTAAGTGAATTTTTGAGTTATATCAAGTTTATATCTTCCTCTCAAAATTTATTTCATCTTTCAAATCCTTCTATGATTTGCACACCATCAAAAATGGTGAAAACAAGCCTTTTTCTCCCCTATTCTCTTTAGATCCATACAAATAATTCATATCTCTATAATGATGATAATGTCCTGTAAAACTTTAATTTTATATCCCTGGTATAATTCATTTATTTATGCACACTTTTTTCTTGATTTCCACCATCGATTCTGCTTA
>JARHVA010003277.1:2000000-2076018 GCA_037957365.1 Torreya grandis | reverse complement strand
CGAGAAGAGGGTGTTCAATTCCCTTTTATATTTGGAAACATGGGAATACTTATAGGTTTTTGGGTATACCTATAGGTAGAATTAGAACTCTAGGTTTAAGGGATAGCTCCCTCAATATATCTTGAAGTACATATCACCTAAACTAGTGCTTATTTGTGGAGAAAAGGGATATAAGTTGTATGAAATGAAACTAATCTAAAGGGATCATACACTAAGATGATTTCCATATGACCATTATACTTCTTTCATTAAGAAACAAGGCATACAAGCTAACTTCCAAGTCTTAAGATATTATAACATGAGTGTTTCAATATGGAGGGAGATAAATGAAGGATATCCAAGGTAAATTAACCATAGGTCATTTGTAGATGCCAAGGCTCATTGTAAACTTAATAGACAGACCCATGCATTTGACAACACTTCATATGACCTACTAGAATTGGAACTCTTGGATAAACATGAGAGGATAAGGGAAGCAAGGATATAAAATTATCACTTAACCTCACCATACATCACTTTACACACTTAGACAAATATTCATTAATTCAAAACCAAACATCAATTTATTATTCAAAGGAAAAATATAATTCCATTCTAGTAAGTATTTGCCATACATGCATTGTGTTGGTTGAATATTTTGTCGTCAACTAACTAATGACAAAATGAGGATATCAGCCACAGCATAAGGGAGATTTACACCACGAGGAGTGTGGCTTTACCAGATCAAGACGAGGTAAATCTCTCCTCTCATCAAGGGGAGGTTCCCTATTAATATTTACGTGCTGAATATATAGTTAAGCAGAAAATAACACACGAGGGTGGTATAACAGCATTTACCTCTCTTCTTTCAGAGGTAATGTACAAGGAACAAAAGAGGGAAAATCTCTGTCTTTAAGCTAACAGCGTTCCTCTTCTTTTAGGAATGATATCAAACGAAGAGCAAGAGATTACCTAAAGTAACAAGGTCACAAGAACGCTCACGCAAAGCGCAAAGTCTTCCGTAGCCTTTCCACAGATTCGAAACAAGTACAACCGTAAGAATGAAGTGAAGCACAAAGTCTTCACCTGAAACTACAAAAGATAATAGAATCTCAAAAGTAAAAGTAGCACAAAGTCTATCTCCTACCCTCAAAAAGTGCCCTTAGATAATATCAACACATTCACTTTGCTTATTAAGACAGATAAACAAGAGGTTATCAGGAAAGAGTACATAAGAAACTATTTCCTAGATGACACAGATAACTTCAACACAAAGTCTGAAATTACTTGCTTCTCATTCATTTGACAAAATCTGATTTACAAATCTGAGCACAAAGTCTCAAAAGTTGCTTCAATTTCAGCAGAGTGTTTGCTCTCTATTTTTCCAAGATCAATTTACAAATGAGGTCTCCACTATATATAGGGAGAAAATCCTCAAAAACAGAGAAAATAATAAAATATAAAATATCTTGGTCAAAGATGACTCATCTTTGACTTTTAGATATTTTCCAAAATATTTTATTCGTAATTACATTAAACAAAATTACATGCATTCTGTAGAAAACAGAAATGCATAAGGATAGAAGAAGAAAGAGGGAAAGTGTCAATTCTTGCCACTAGACTTCTTCAAATAAGCCTCGTACATAGTGATTGATGCCTGGATCCCGATGCTATCGGGTGCAACTGCGTGGTTGGAGATGACCCTTGCTCTGATCAATGTGTCTTTTAATGTTGTGATGGCTTTATAGTGGCCAGTTAACCTGGATCTTAAATTTTCCAGAGTTAACTGAGCATCTAGAATGCTATCAACCGAAGTTATTGAAAAAGACGCTCCTTTGAAATCCTTATGGATCATCCCTTCAAAATTCTGAATCATTTCATCTGCTGGAAGGAACTGATGATCCTTAGAGGTCAAGTCGCAGGGTAGCTCTTCTAATTTGTTCAACAAGCTCAGGTCACTTTTATCACTAGCTTCTTTAAAAGCATTGAGATCATCAATTAGATCTTTGAGTACCTGGATCCTGAAAGTCATCATCTCTTTGACCTCAACATATGAATCCTTGTTGGGGATAACTCCGATAGAGATCAGGATACTCTTCTTTAGACCCTCCATTTCCTTCCATCTCCCGAGATCCTTTTCCAAGCCATTAATCTCCTGAGAGGTGAGAGAAATAAAACTGTCTACTTGAGCCTTCAATCTTTTCATTTTTCCTGTTCTTTCTGCAACCTCAGACAGCAGAGAGATTCCTTGATTGTGTATCCGGTCAATGTATTCCTCCATTACTTTTCCCTTTAAATAAGTCTTTTCAGCTTTCTGAATAACTGAATCATCTACTGAAAAGGCCTCTGGAGTTGCTGACTCAGGTGGGATGGTGAATCTCCTGATTACTGCCGTTAGCTGCTCAGCCTTGGCTTTATAAAAATCTTTCATCTCCTTTTCTTTGTCAAATTTTTGGACCATAATGTCCATTGCTGACTGAAGGTCACTCTTTGCACCTTCGTGTGTAACCTTGCCTAGTTCAACACGAGAAAAGGAATAACTGCTCATTTCAAAACCTTCAAGGGTTGCGTCCTGTGGGGGTTTGGCAATTTCCAGAAATTTCTGCCCCTTTTCCTCGACCAACTTGGAAAGGATTTTTGGTTTCTTGGGAGCCTTGGTTTTGGTCGGCACAATCTTGCCGAAATCAAATTCTTCTGGGGAGATGGCCCTTTTCTTTCTCTTTGGTGTGAAAGCAGACATCCATGGCGGGAGAGAAGTTCCTGTTGTAACAATAGTTGCTTCTGCTGGCGTCACGGTAGCGGCCTCCACGCTACTAGTGGTGACGGTAGTGGTAGTTGGAGTGACCGGTGAGACTGTGTCAACTGTTGTTTCAGGATTAGGCACCGGGCTTGATGGCAGGTTGAAAGATGGAGATGATAAACTTGGAATGGATGCAGAAGAGCGAGGGGAACCTGCTGAAGGGTCTTGTGGATCACCAAAAACCACCTTGGAAGGAGAAGCAGCACCAGAAGATGGAACGCTTATGGGAGAGATAGGGGAAGTGGGCACCAAAGGAGACTGATGAGGAGGAGAGGAAATCTGGATCGGCCGCACATGCTCCATTGAAGTTGGAGACCCAACACCTGGTCGTTCTGAAAGTTGTTCTATTGACCCTATCGGTTGAGCTGCCTGTATCCCGAGACTTCGTTCTGTGGTTCCTTCAACTATTGCTTCAGGTTTCTGTTCTGACCTAGGTTTCTTGGATACAAAGACGATCCTAGGCTTGTGAGGTCTAGAAGATGAAGGGACGTCGTCTTTGTTCTTGGTTCGGCTTTCTGCCTTTCTCTTCATTTCTGCTTGATATTCGGCCTCAGACCCTGTAATGAATTCTTTAAGGGTGATTCCATTTGCTGCCAACCAACTATTGGTGTTAGCCAATACTGGTTCGAATCTCTTCCTTAGAGAAGTCAGCTCTTTTTGAGACCAGTTGATCGTAGGAAGAGGAGAACCAGCGACCTCTGTCAGATATCTGCTGTTCACTATATTTCCATCGTCAACCAATCCTGAAGGGATCTCTGCAAGCCCGAGGTACTCTATTTGCTCTAGCGTGAGGCGGCAATAGTCCATCTTTCTTATCTCTTCGGCTGTCCTTATATCTACCCAGATGTCCTCAATCATAGGCTCGTGAAACTGAGTCTTTCTTCGAATCGTCTCCCTAACTCCTCTGTAATCAAATTTTTCCCATCTTTTGAAAGGCTTGATGGTAACCATCTGCATCTCTGTTTCCATAACCTTGGCTCTAGTTGATGTAGCAATGGAAAATCTGCCAATCTGGATAGGAAACTTGAAACCGGGTCTCTTAAGCTCCATCTGTTTTGAGTGCACGACGGCCAGTTGTCGGCAAAGTTCCATTAGAACCAACCTGTCTGAAGGGAATCTGGGGAGCATATAAGGGTATCCTTGGAAGAAACCTACCCGTAAATAAGAAAATGTAGGGAACTGGAGGAACATGCAGCCAAAACTGTTCACTATTGTCCAAGCCTCGTCTGACATCCTCTTCTGCTCCAGCTGAGGATCAAAAAGACATAGAAATACGGCAAAGAATGCGTCATTCACTCGCCTAAAATGACGTGTCGAGGCCTGAAGTGTCAGCTGCGGATAGTATGAATAGACCGGGGTGGTCTTCCTATCTCCCTCTGTGGTTAGGCCCGGGAAAGATCGCATGGCAGCAGCTATGTAGACCAGGTACGAGGTCATATAGAATTTGAAGGAGGTTTGTACCCTAGTCAGCTGCTCATGAATAGCGTTGCTGATCTGTTCTCCCCAGAAGATGACCTGTTTGCCTTGCAGGATGATCTTTATGAATGGGTACATCCATTCATGGAATTGTGAAGAAGACGGGAGGCCCCGTACTCTGCTGAGAAGAGTGATTAGGTCACCAACTTCTTCAATGAAGTCACTTCTGGGGAAGCTTTTCGGCCATCTGGATAAGCTGGTCCTTGGGGTTTTTAACCACTTATGGTTTATGACCCTCTTTGCCCTCTCGGGGTCTTTGTCATATTCCCTCTACACATTCTCGAAGTCAATCTGGGTCACTTCGGTGGCCGGCGGACATAAAAAGACTTTGTCGATAAATTCGGGGTCCAACCGAATGATCATGTTGCCCCTGGCGTCTGAGACTGATCTGGTCTCTTTGTCGTAGAAGTGTGCGCATTGAAGGACGAATTCCGCATGATGAGCTGCCACTGGGAAGGCGGCCACCAGGTGGATGTTGCTCTCGATAATCCTCATTATCCCAGTGCTGGGATTGGTTGCTTTGGTTCGTACTAGGAACTCGGCCATATCTACGTGGCCGATCTCAGTGTCTCGAATGTCGTCGACATTTGAGGTAATTGCTGTGAGCGGGAAGACGCCCTGGTATTTGTATTTCATCTTCTTGGCCTTTGAAGGAGATGCTTCCGTCATGGGGAACGATCTCGTTTGAACGGGGGCAGGCGTGCAGGAGCTTGCTGAAGGAGCTGCAGCCATAGTCGAAAGGAGAGTGAGAGACGGGGAGAGCAATTTAAGTGACAAAGGCTAAGGATGTCACTTAAATAGGTTAGGATGGGCTAAGAGACGGAAAACGAGGAAGAAAAAGCTTGAAAAGGACAACCCCAAAAAAAGAATCCGGGAGTTAAAAAGAAAAAGGAAAAAAAAAAAGAGCAGGGGCGGCGAAAAATGCCGCCCTTGCAAAAAGAAAGCAGGGGCGGCGAAAATCGTCGCCCTTGCAGAAAGGAAGCAGGGGCGGCGAAAATCGCCGCCCTTGCAAAAAGGGAGCAGGGGCGGCGAAAATCGCCACCCTTGCAAAAAGGGAGCAGGGGCGGCGAAAATCGCCGCCTTTGCTTGAGGGAGCAGGGGTGGAACGGCGGCAAGGAAATGCTGCCATCTCGAGGCCGCGGGGAGATAAAAAGCAAAAAACAAAAGAAAAGAATGAAAATGAAACTTAAAAAGACAAACCCTACCTGAAGGACGCACGCGCTACGAAGTCAAATCCGCGAGTCGGCACGTCGCAAAGTCGCTTGGATCGCTCAGGTGCAAGAGGTATGGCGAGAGGAGGAGGTAGTGAGAAGAAATGAGGTTCAAAACGGTTTATATAGGTTGAAAAATCAATCCCAACCACCCGGCGTGCAGGGCCATTAATGCCCTGCGCGAAAAACGAAAAAGTGCAAGGGCGGCGATTTTCGCCGCCCTTGCAAAAAGGGAGCAGGGGCGGCGAAAATCGCCGCCCTTGCAGAAAAAGTGCAGGGGCGGCGAAAATCGCCGCCCTTGCAGAAAAAACAAGGGAAAACAGAACTGACAAGTTTCGTAGGGGGGCGTTTGCAAAAATGAGCAAAGCTCATTTTGGGAACAACAGCTGGCTCCTGTTGGGGAACTTCTGCTCCATCGAAAGGATAAGCAGAAGCAGAAACCAGTCTCTAAGTGCCTTCATCCAAGCCACTGGGCTACGGAGTCGAGCGAAAGAAAAAAGAAAAAAGAAAAAAGAAAAAAGAAAAAAGAAAAAAAAAAAAAAAAAAAAAAAAAAAAAAAAAAACTGCACATATTTACAAATGGACTGCTCCAACTTCAAGGGTGAAAGAGCTTTAGATGCTGCCCATTATGAGGTAGTGTAAACGGCGTTCCATCTTTATACTCTAGCAAAAAGCTAGTTTCGCCACAGAGCTGTCGAATGGTGAACGGACCCCTCCACAGAGAGTCAAATTTGCCGTGCATCCCTTTTGGTTCACGCCGCTTGTCCCACAACAAGACTTGATCTCCGACTTGGAACTCACGCACCTTAGCTCTTTTATCGAAAAGCGCCTTTACCCGGTTTTGGTGTTCTCTGATCCGATCTACCACCGTAACTCGTTGTTCATTCAGCTCCATCAGATACATGATACGTTTGTCCACTGAACCTTCAAAGGTCGAATCCTCGATTGCTCTAGTTAACCTGAGTGCTGGTAGTTCAAGGGTGATGGGGATTTCAGCATTTCATCCATATAAGAGTTGAAAAGGTGACATACCTATGGCTCTTTTAGGCGTTATCCTGTCGGCCCATAAAGCATCATACAAAGCCTTGTGCCATGTTCTCTGATTGTCGTCCACCAACTTTTTGATGATGGTGACCAGGTTCTTGTTACTTGATTCCGCTTGTCCGTTCCCCTGGGGGAAATAGTCTGAAGTGTGAGACAAAGTGATCCCATAATGGAAACAAAATTGAGTGATTTCATGTGACGAGAAGCAGGCCGCATTATCCGTCACAATCTTTAGTGGAACTCCAAACCTTGTGATGATATCTTCTTTGAGGAAGGCGCATACTACTTCGGATGTAGCATGTTTAGTTGGTTTGGCCTCCACCCACTTAGTAAAATAGTCTGTCGCGGTGAGGACATAATCATGTCCGGCGCTTGAAGATGGGTTAATTGCACCGATGAAATCAACACCCCACTGCTGGAACGGTTCATCGATTACAACCGGCCGGAGGGGAAAAGCAGGTAGCTTAGGTTTTCCGACAAATTGCTGACACGGCTCACACTTTCGTACCCATTTATAGGCATCCTGAAAAAGCGTAGGCCAAAAGTACCTTGCTCGTAGAATCTTGTGTGCCGTCACCGGTGCAGAGAAATGTCCTCCACAGGCCAAATTGTGAAAGGATTTTAAAAGTCTTTCTTGTTGAGCTTTATCGACACAACGAAGAAATGCCCCATCCAGGTTTCTTTTGTAAAGACCATGGTCCCATAGAACATAACCAACTGCTTTTAATTTGATATTCCACTTTTCTTTAAAAGAAAGATGTGGAGGGCATTCACCATATGTTAGGAAATAAGCAATGTCAGAAAACCACTCATCAGTAGTAGCAACAAAGAGAATGGTGGGCATGTCTTCAATATCTTGATCTTCATTTCCTGATTCCTCTGGAATGTTGTTGGCGATCAATTGGCAAAGGCCCCGTCCCCGTATGAGCTTGGTTGGTTTGATGTCCAGATCAAATTCCTGGATTTTGGCAATCCAGTTACCCCTCTTTGTGCCGAACTCCTGCTGAGTCAAAATAGATTTTATTGTTGTATCTGGTACGAGGACCTCAGTGTGAGAATTTAGGATATAAAACCTGAAATGCTTGACAGCTTTGACCACGGCATATGCGTGTTTCTCCATAAGGGAATATTTCAACTCATGATTTTTGAGTGGGCAGCTCATGAACGAAATAGGAGATTCTGCATTTTCTGAATTGGGCTGAACCAAAATAGCTGATAGTGTATGCTCGGAGGCATAACTATATATTTTGAAACCTTTGGTATAGTCTGGACAGACCAAGATTGGTGCCCCTGCAATTGCTTCTTTAATTTCTTTGAATGCTGCTTTGCCTTTGACGGTCCATCTAAATGTGGCGTTGCTCTTCATCATGTTAACAATGTGACGGGTTTTTTCGGCGAATTCAGGAACAAATCTCCTAAGAAAATTGACCTTTCCAAAGAAAGAATGAACTGCAGTCTTGCTGGTAGGTAGAGTCAGTTCCTGAATGGATCTAACTCTTTCTGAATCAATCCTAATACCTTCTCGGGACACTACGTGTCCGAGAAGCTTCCCTTCAGTTACTCCGAAGACGGATTTCTTTGGGTTTAATGAGATGCCATTTTGACGGCAGCGCTCTAGTACTCTTTGCAAATGGTGAACATGCTCAGAACGCTGTTTTGAAAATACCGTCAGATCATCCAAGTACACTACAATGAATTTTCCCATTATGTCTTTGAAAGCAAGATCCATAGCTCTTTGAAAAGTAGCCCCTGCATTTATCAGACCAAAAGGCATCCTGCGATAAGCGAAAGTACCCCAGGGTGTGGTGAATGCTGTCTTATGTTGATCTACTTTTCCGACCTCCACTTGATTATAACCCGAAAAACCGTCAAGCATTGATAACATTTCCGAACCTGTTACCATCTGTAGGACTTGATCCATAATGGGAAGGGGGTAGTTATCTTTTAAGGACAGCTGATTCAAATTCCTGAAATCCACACAGATTCGGATCTCACCATTTTTCTTTCTGACAGGTACTATGTTAGCAACCCATGTTGAATGATGGATTGGAAAAATTATCCGAGCATCCAGCATCTTTTGTATCTCAGTTAAGATAGTATCTGAGATTTTTGGATTATATTGCCGGGATTTCTGTTTATAAGGCACAGAATTGGCTTTCAAGGGGATATCATGACGGACGTCATGTGGCCTGAGAGATTTCAGGTCATCATAAGAATAGGCCAACACATCCCTATATTGACAGAGTAAACTAGCAAGCTCAGATCTTTCCTTGGGAGTGCAGCATTTCCCAATGTTTACCATCTTAGGGTCATACTTGGTCCCCAAGTTGAGTTGATCAAAATCTGAAGAAGAACTTGAATCCGTTTGTTGTTTTTTTACAAACCGGTCATGGTCATCAAACAGCTTCTCTAGGGAAACTAAACCTTTGGGAATTTTATTTCCCTTCAGCTGCAGCCAATCTTCACCTGTATGAGTCTGAGTTTCAGGGGTTGGTCCATACTCCCGAGGTTCGGAGCCTTCAAAACACAATTGTTTGAAAGCGTCTTTTTGCTCCAAGAAAGCGATGATTTGATCATCGTCATTAAATATTTGCCAGTGGTCAACATTGTCTGGTACACTCGGTCGGAAAACCAACTCAATAGTATACTTATTGCCTTTGAAATCAGGATGGGGAATCAGGAGAGTTACAGAGACAGCCAATGCGTCTGCTCGGTCATTGAATTCCCTCAGAACGGCAGAGATATTGAAGGCGTCAAAATACTCGATCTGATCCCACACTTGATTGCGATAATGGCGCAACCTCTCATTTTTAGTCTGATAGAGGTTCCTTATCTGATACACTATCAACTCAGCGTCCCCTTTGGCATGGATTTTCTTTATGCCCTTGTCTTTGGCAGCCTGTAGACCGAGCAAAAGGGATTCGTACTCAGCTGTGTTGTTGGTATTGTTGAATTGTAATTTATAAGCAAAACGGATAGCCTCTCCCTGAGGGGATACCAACACAACTCCGGCTCCTGATCCAGTAGAAGAGCAACTGCCATCGAACTCTAAGGTCCATAACTCATCAGACATGGCTTTTTCTCCACAAACTTCCCCATCCTGGGGAAAGGGTTGATTTGCGTGTTCATTTGGTTTTGACATTCCACCTCTAGCGCTAGGCAAAACCGAACCTAAATCATTATCCATAGGGGTTTCCTCCGGGGCACCGTGGATTTCGTCGGTGGATAAGAAATAAGTTCCCATACCTGATGACTCGAATAAAATTTGCACTTCAGGTGCCGTGGAACGGGTTACTACGTACCTGGCTTCCTTTTCAGGAAGCAACTTCTTCATGACACCCTGAACTGGAATTCTGGCCTCTGATAGGTCCATGCTCAATTCCCCCCCAACATCCTTACAAAAATTTCGTCCAAGCAAGATGCCGTAAGATGCTGGGACATCGGCCACTAGAACTGTCATTTTGATTCGCTTTTCGGGAAAAGCCGCAAAAGCGTATTGAGCATCTTTTATTTGGCCAAGGAGGGGAACCTGCTTGTTTTCCATGGAAAAACACCTCCCAAAAGTTTTGGTTAAAGTCAGGCCGAGGGAGTCCGCCACTTTTGCAGGCATGACGTTATCTGAAGCCCCGGAGTCTATAATGCAGTTACTCAGTTTGAAACCATTTATAAGCAGAGAGACATAAAAAGGTTCAATTTTTCCGGGAGCGACTGGGGGTGTCACAACCAGATTATTTTGGGCTGGTTTGTCTTTGGGGAGATCTGGAACAACCTTTGAAGGATTTTGTCCTGTGGGGACAGCTTTATTTTTAACATATTCTGCTAACCTATCAAGCTGTTCCGGGTTAGCTCTCAAATACTCAATCTCCGTCATTTGAATTTTAGTTTTTTTAGCATGATCAATAATATCAAATGATTGAAGGGTGGTTGTAATAGAAAAAGGAGCAATCCCCTCATTAAGGACCTTGACAGGTTCTTCACCGGCCTGAGCAGTAGGAGGGGAAGATGTTAAGTGACAGGGAGCAGTTACCTTTTTATGAGTCATATGATCTTTTGATTGCGAAGGTAATGGAGTTCCACGTTGGGCAATGGAAATTGCTGGCCGAAGCTCGTCAACTACTTTCCCTTTGTCAGTGCGTGAAGCCGATTGATTTTGAGACCTAGTAAAGATAGCATAAGCCTCCTTTGAATCTTCCCCTTGTTGTCCGGTTTCATCTTGGTAATCTAGGAAACCGATACTGGAGTCACCAGCTAATTCCTCATCCTGTTCATCAAAGAGGTTAGCACTTCCTGACTGATCCAGCTGCGGCTGAAAGGAAAGGTCGTGCTCAGTTTCTAAGTATCCAACCGCTGAATTTGTAGGTGCTGCTTCAATGGCTAATCTCCCTGAAGGGGGAGGTAGACGATTCGATTGTCCTTGAGTTCGGGCAATATTATTTTGATATGGCTGATTCTGAAAAGTCCTCCTGGGTGCATCTCGATAAGTAGGGTCAGACGGGCCTTGAGAGATTTGTCTCTTTAAAGTAATCAGTTCATTTGTTAACTTTTGCACCATAGGATCAGTAGTGCCTGTGGAGGAACTTTCAGCAGGTGAGGGGCATTTGTTTTTACCAGAGTCTTTCCTGATTTTGCCTGCTAGGATAAGATCATCCTCAATCTCAGTAGCCAAATTTTGAGTCAATGCTAGGTCCATAGGGCCAGCTCGCCTTAACAGGAAGCTTACTTCAGGGAGCTGCGAGTTGATGAAAAAACACTTGAGATTTTCCGGTGTGGGCTGAGCCACAGTCGGAATCCGGTTCCTCAACTTGCTGAATTTGGCTATGAAATCCCTCATAGGTTCCTGGGATTCTTTTTTCATCTGTGTTAGCTGAGCTAACAAAGCATGTGCATCTTCAGCGGGTTTAAATCTAGCTTCAAATATGGACTTTAGTGTATTCCAGTCAGTCACCGACCCAACCTGCAAGTGATAGAACCAATCTGCAGCCGCACCTTGCAAGGTCTCTACGAAAAGTCTCACCGCTACATCTTCAAAATCGACACCAATAACGCCACATGCTATGGAGAAAGCAGCGATATGCTCGTTGGGATGAACCTTGCCATCTCCAAAGAACTTAGGAAAATTTTTCCTAGAGCTACGAGGTAGTTCATGCAGAGGTGGGGTTAAATTAAGAGGGCCGAAAGAATTACCCCACGGGCCTTGAGCCATAGTGATAATAGGGTGAAAAGGTGGGATAATGAACCTTGGTGGAGTGTTTATAGGTAGGCGGCGATTGACAGCGGGAAGAAGAGTTCTACCTTGTGTTGGTGACCTGACAACGCTGGAAGGAAAACTCTTGGACCGTTGAAGAGGAGCTGATGGAGGAAACAGATCAAAATTACTCTGTTGTGCTAATTCAAACACAGGGTCGACAACACCCTTAGATCTCTGACTTCTGGTATAGCGTGGGGTTGCCAGATTTTTAAAACAAAAATGGGACCGAAACTACTTCAAGTTGAAGCTTGAGGCTCCAAGATGTGCGTTCTTCCCAGCAGCTCTGGTTTTGCAGACCAGATAATATAATGGAGGCAACTGGTAAAGCTAAAATGATAATGGGTAAGACATGAAACGGAGTCGCCAGATTACGTAATGGAGAAGGGTAGGGACTGCTTTAATCTGAAACTTGAGGTTTCAGACTGCACATTCGAATCCCCAGCGGAGTCGCCAAAAAACTGTTGGTTGAATATTTTGTCGTCAACTAACTGATGACAAAATGAGGATATCAGCCACAGCATAAGGGAGATTTACACCACGAGGAGTGTGGCTTTACCAGATCAAGACGAGGTAAATCTCTCCTCTCATCAAGGGGAGGTTCCCTATTAATATTTACGTGCTGAATATATAGTTAAGCAGAAAATAACACACGAGGGTGGTATAACAGCATTTACCTCTCTTCTTTCAGAGGTAATGTACAAGGAACAAAAGAGGGAAAATCTCTGTCTTTAAGCTAACAGCGTTCCTCTTCTTTCAGGAATGATATCAAACGAAGAGCAAGAGATTACCTGAAGTAACAAGGTCACAAGAACGCTCACGCAAGCGCAAAGTCTTCCGTAGCCTTTCCACAGATTCGGAACAAGTACAACCATAGAATGAAGTGAAGCACAAAGTCTTCACCTGAAACTACAAAAGATAATAGAATCTCAAAAGTAAAAGTAGCACAAAGTCTATCTCCTACCCTCAAAAAGTGCCCTTAGATAATATCAACACATTCACTTTGCTTATTAAGACAGATAAACAAGAGGTTATCAGGAAAGAGTACATAAGAAACTATTTCCTAGATGACACAGATAACTTCAACACAAAGTCTGAAATTACTTGCTTCTCATTCATTTGACAAAATCTGATTTACAAATCTGAGCACAAAGTCTCAAAAGTTGCTTCAATTTTAGCAGAGTGTTTGCTCTCTATTTTTCCAAGATCAATTTACAAATGAGGTCTCCACTATATATAGGGAGAAAATCCTCAAAAACAGAGAAAATAATAAAATATAAAATATCTTGGTCAAAGATGACTCATCTTTGACTTTTAGATATTTTCCAAAATATTTTATTCGTAATTACATTAAACAAAATTACATGCATTCTGTAGAAAACAAAAATGCATAAGGATAGAAGAAGAAAGAGGGAAAGTGTCAATTCTTGCCACTAGACTTCTTCAAATAAGCCTCGTACATAGTGATTGATGCCTGGATCCCGATGCTATCGGGTGCAACTGCGTGGTTGGAGACGACCCTTGCTCTGATCAATGCGTCTTTTAATGCTGTGATGGCTTTATAGTGGCCAGTTAACCTGGATCTTAAATTTTCCAGAGTTAACTGAGCATCTAGAATGCTATCAACCGAAGTTATTGAAAAAGACGCTCCTTTGAAATCCTTATGGATCATCCCTTCAAAATTTTGAATCATTTCATCTGCTGGAAGGAACTGATGATCCTTAGAGGTCAAGTCGCAGGGTAGCTCTTCTAATTTGTTCAACAAGCTCAGGTCACTTTTATCACTAGCTTCTTTAAAAGCATTGAGATCATCAATTAGATCTTTGAGTACCTGGATCCTGAAAGTCATCGTCTCTTTGACCTCAACATATGAATCCTTGTTGGGGATAACTCCGATAGAGATCAGGATACTCTTCTTTAGACCCTCCATTTCCTTCCATCTCCCGAGATCCTTTTCCAAGCCATTAATCTCCTGAGAGGTGAGAGAAATAAAACTGTCTACTTGAGCCTTCAATCTTTTCATTTTTCCTGTTCTTTCTGCAACCTCAGACAGCAGAGAGATTCCTTGATTGTGTATCCGGTCAATGTATTCCTCCATTACTTTTCCCTTTAAATAAGTCTTTTCAGCTTTCTGAATAACTGAATCATCTACTGAAAAGGCCTCTGGAGTTGCTGACTCAGGTGGGATGGTGAATCTCCTGATTACTGCCGTTAGCTGCTCAGCCTTGGCTTTATAAAAATCTTTCATCTCCTTTTCTTTGTCAAATTTTTGGACCATAATGTCCATTGCTGACTGAAGGTCACTCTTTGCACCTTCGTGTGTAACCTTGCCTAGTTCAACACGAGAAAAGGAATAACTGCTCATTTCAAAACCTTCAAGGGTTGCGTCCTGTGGGGGTTTGGCAATTTCCAGAAATTTCTGCCCCTTTTCCTCGACCAACTTGGAAAGGATTTTTGGTTTCTTGGGAGCCTTGGTTTTGGTCGGCACAATCTTGCCGAAATCGAATTCTTCTGGGGAGATGGCCCTTTTCTTTCTCTTTGGTGTGAAAGCAGACATCCATGGCGGGAGAGAAGTTCCTGTTGTAACAATAGTTGCTTCTGCTGGCGTCACGATAGCGGCCTCCACGCTACTAGTGGTGACGGTAGTGGTAGTTGGAGTGACCGGTGAGACTGTGTCAACTGTTGTTTCAGGATTAGGCACCGGGCTTGATGGCAGGTTGAAAGATGGAGATGATAAACTTGGAATGGATGCAGAAGAGCGAGGGGAACCTGCTGAAGGGTCTTGTGGATCACCAAAAACCACCTTGGAAGGAGAAGCAGCACCGGAAGATGGAACGCTTATGGGAGAGATAGGGGAAGTGGGCACCAAAGGAGACTGATGAGGAGGAGAGGAAATCTGGATCGGCCGCACATGCTCCGTTGAAGTTGGAGACCCAACACCTGGTCGTTCTGAAAGTTGTTCTGTTGACCCTATCGGTTGAGCTGCCTGTATCCCAGGACTTCGTTCTGTGGTTCCTTCAACTGTTGCTTCAGGTTTCTGTTCTGACCTAGGTTTCTTGGATACAAAGACGATCCTAGGCTTGTGAGGTCTAGAAGATGAAGGGACGTCGTCTTTGTTCTTGGTTCGGCTTTCTGCCTTTCTCTTCATTTCTGCTTGATATTCGGCCTCGGACCCTGTAATGAATTCTTTAAGGGTGATTCCATTTGCTGCCAACCAACTATTGGTGTTAGCCAATACTGGTTCGAATCTCTTCCTTAGAGAAGTCATCTCTTTTTGAGACCAGTTGATCGTAGGAAGAGGAAAACCAGCGACCTCTGTCAGATATCTGCTGTTCACTATATTTCCATCGTTAACCAATCCTGAAGGGATCTCTGCAAGCCCGAGGTACTCTATTTGCTCTAGCGTGAGGCGGTAATAGTCCATCTTTCTTATCTCTTCGGCTGTCCTTATATCTACCCAGATGTCCTCAATCATAGGCTCGTGAAACTGAGTCTTTCTTCGAATCGTCTCCCTAACTCCTCTGTAATCAAATTTTTCCCGTCTTTTGAAAGGCTTGATGGTAACCATCTGCATCTCTGTTTACATAACCTTGGCTCTAGTTGATGTAGCAATGGAAAATCTGCCAATCTGGATAGGAAACTTGAAACCGGGTCTCTTAAGCTCCATCTGTTTTGAGTGCACGACGGCCAGTTGTCGGCAAAGTTCCATTAGAACCAACCTGTCTGAAGGGAATCTGGGGAGCATATAAGGGTATCCTTGGAAGAAACCTACCCGTAAATAAGAAAATGTAGGGAACTGGAGGAACATGCAGCCAAAACTGTTCACTATTGTCCAAGCCTCGTCTGACATCCTCTTCTGCTCCAGCTGAGGATCGAAAAGACATAGAAATACGGCAAAGAATGCGTCATTCACTCGCCTGAAATGACGTGTCGAGGCCTGAAGTGTCAGCTGTGGATAGTATGAATAGACCAAGGTGGTCTTCCTATCTCCCTCTGTGGTTAGGCCCGGGAAAGATCGCATGGCAGCAGCTATGTAGACCAGGTACGAGGTCATATAGAATTTGAAGGAGGTTTGTACCCTAGTCAGCTGCTCATGAATAGTGTTGCTGATCTGTTCTCCCCAGAAGATGACCTGTTTGCCTTGCAGGATGATCTTTATGAATGGGTACATCCATTCATGGAATTGTGAAGAAGACGGGAGGCCCCGTACTCTGCTGAGAAGAGTGATTAGGTCACCAACTTCTTCAATGAAGTCACTTCTGGGGAAGCTTTTCGGCCATCTGGATAAGCTGGTCCTTGGGGTTTTTAACCACTTATGGTTTATGACCCTCTTTGCCCTCTCGGGGTCTTTGTCATATTCCCTCTGCGCATTCTCGAAGTCAATCTGGGTCACTTCGGTGGCCGGCGGACATAAAAAGACTTTGTCGATAAATTTGGGGTCCAACCGAATGATCATGTTGCCCCTGGCGTCTGAGACTGATCTGGTCTCTTTGTCGTAGAAGTGCGTGCATTGAAGGATGAATTCCGCATGATGAGCTGCCACTGGGAAGGCGGCCACCAGGTGGATGTTGCTCTCGATAATCCTCATTATCCCAGTGATGGGATTGGTTGCTTTGGTTCGTACTAGGAACTCGGCCATATCTACGTGGCCGATCTCAGTGTCTCGAATGTCGTCGACATTCGAGGTAATTGCTGTGAGCGGGAAGACGCCCTGGTATTTGTATTTCATCTTCTTGGCCTTTGAAGGAGATGCTTCCGTCATGGGGAACGATCTCGTTTGAACGGGGGCAGGCGTGCAGGAGCTTGCTGAAGGAGCTGCAGCCATAGTCGAAAGGAGAGTGAGAGACGGGGAGAGCAATTTAAGTGACAAAGGCTAAGGATGTCACTTAAATAGGTTAGGATGGGCTAAGAGACGGAAAACGAGGAAGAAAAAGCTTGAAAAGGACAACCCCGAAAAAAGAATCCGGGAGTTAAAAAGAAAAAGGAAAAAAAAAGAGCAGGGGCGGCGAAAAATGCCGCCCTTGCAAAAAGAAAGCAGGGGCGGCGAAAATCACCGCCCTTGCAGAAAGGAAGCAGGGGCGGTGAAAATCGCCGCCCTTGCAAAAAGGGAGCAGGGGCGGCGAAAATCGCCGCCCTTGCAAAAAGGGAGCAGGGGCGGCGAAAATCGCCGCCTTTGCTTGAGGGAGCAGGGGTGGAACGGCGGCAAGGAAATGCCACCATCTCGAGGCCGCGGGGAGATAAAAAGCAAAAAACAAAAGAAAAGAATGAAAATGAAACTTAAAAAGACAAACCCTACCTGAAGGACGCACGCACTACGAAGTCAAATCCGCGAGTCGGCACGTCGCAAAGTCGCTTGGATCGCTCAGGTGCAAGAGGTATGGCGAGAGGAGGAGGTAGTGAGAAGAAATGAGGTTCAAAACGGTTTATATAGGTTGAAAAATCAATCCCAACCACCCGGCGCGCAGGGCCATTAATGCCCTGCGCGAAAAACGAAAAAGTGCAAGGGCGGCGATTTTCGCCGCCCTTGCAAAAAGGGAGCAGGGGCGGCGAAAATCGCCGCCCTTGCAGAAAAAGTGCAGGGGCGGCGAAAATCGCTGCCCTTGCAGAAAAAACAAGGGAAAACGGAACTGACAAGTTTCGTAGGGGGGCGTTTGCAAAAATGAGCAAAGCTCATTTTGGGAACAACACATTGTAATTCTTACAATAGCCAAAATGGTTGCTACTTATAGAATTTGAGAGAGAAGTTTAAGGATCACAATGCCACATGTCAAGGTATGAAAACTAGTTACATTATAGGAGAATGGAGTGTGAAATATACCATTAATGTATCATTGTATAAGTGTCCATATAAACTATGACCAACCCTCAAAAAATTCATAGATACTCTTCAACTAGCCTTTATGAAACTACCCTCATCATGGATCATCAATTGAGCATTTAAAACTAGACTAGGGAGAGTTGACTCATATGCACTATTTTGGGGAGGTTGAAAACATGCACTGATATTCATCATATGTTCTCTTAACTGATAGCTATATTATATACACTTGCATTCACCATCTATAGTCATTCATTGAAAGGCCTCATTCTTCACGTGTCATCCCATAAACTTGGTAGTCATTATTTATCTTCAATCTCTATCAAAGACTTCCTATAGCAAGGATGTTTCCATGCCCAAATATTATATGATTTTTCCTAAGATTTTAGTGTTCATGAGGTATTCTCAATTGATATTTAATGGTGGCATTTAAATTTGAATTACTTGCTTTGATAACCTAGATCATATTTTGACCTTATGTTTATGCATTCACATGCTTGGGTCCACAGACTCTTTTGATCTAACCTATCTATCCATGTGTCATCTCTTTTCCACACTACTTATTTGATTTCAAAATATGACCTTTGTCACTTAGGACATGTGTCTTCATCATGTGACCCCTTGAACTTGATTAAATTTGTTCCATCGATCTCCTTAAAAGTCTCTTGGCCTTGACTTTTGACATCACCATTGATATTTGATCTGCTTTCAATATTATGACACTTGGTAGACCTACATGCCTCTTATGGACCTTGCTTCTATTCTCCATATGATTAAACATGCTTATGTTATGTGTTGGCCCCACATGTAATCTAGGTTCATTGACTTATTGACCTCAAACACACTATTAATCTACTTATACATGATTAAATATGTACCATAAATATTTGATCTATGTGATTAAATGTGCACCATTTATCTCCATCTAAACAATATGATCAAACATGGGCCATCGATATGCCATCAATTAACTATGATCATGACACTTGGCACCATTGTTCATGTTCATTCTCTAGATCCTCTAACCTTTTGACTTTGTTCTTGTTAGGTTGTGGAGCTAAAAGCTTCACTGATGCAGACATGGAGGAGGTCATTAGAGGAGGTTGCTAAAGTGTCACAAACACCAGCATCAGTTAGGCCAACCAACATCAGCATGATTAGACAAGAAGAGCAACTGACATCGATCAGGGATCGGCCAGCGTCGGTCACCTCCAGGAAGATAGGGACTGACATCGATTGCTTGTGTGGTTCAGAACTACGAGTGTTATAGACAGTTAGTTAATGAATTAGTTGTTTGCATGATGAGAGCCAATTTTAGACTCAAAGCTGCAGATCTAATTATTGTAATTAGGTGTTTAATTATTGTTTGCATGAGATCTATATAATAGACTAATGGGCTGTATTGTAAAGTGTGTTAGAGAGTAAGAGAGCAAATATTAGCTCCTTCTATGTGTGAAGAGAGAAAAGTGTGTTAGAGAGTAAGAGAGAAAATATTAGCTCCTTCTATGTGTGAAGAGAGCATGGTGTGTTCCTCCTAGTGCCACAGTACCAAGTGTGGGTGCTGGTTTGGAGAATCAGAAGGGTTCTTCATGTATGTATGATCTTTGTCAGTAGGTGTGCATGGCTACGTTAGGAGATCTACATGATAAGTAAGATCATTGATCTACAGGTGTATCTGGGTGTGGGATCCAGGTTTGCAGGTGTGCAAAACCAGATTGATTTGTAGGTGTGCAAGATCAGGGAGGACAACAACACAACAGGGAGTAGGATTAGGCAGGATCTACTTGGAGTACGGTGTGTACTCGGTTATAGAGCAAGAGAGGAAGGCAAGGTAGTTCCTTCCATAAGTAAGATCATTTGGGTTGTAGATTTTTGCAATTCTTGGGAGATCTACTTGAAGTAAATTGAGTACTTGGAGTGCGTGGAGCACTTGTGGAGTGCATGGAGCACTAGTGTACTGGTAGTATTGGATACTAACTAGTTGGAGGTGAACACCAACTCTATGTTTGAGTTGTGTGTTGGGACCGTAAGAGAGAGAGCTTTGAGGAGAGAATTAATGTTCACTTGAGGTGTGGGAAGCCTCTGAGAGGTGGTGAAGAAGAAGTGGCATCTTTTTTATTGTATTCTTTTCTGGATAAGTATTAATACAAGTTGTGTATTGTCTCTCATATTTTTTGTTGTTTCTAGTTTCTAGTTACTTGTTACTTCTAGTTAATTTCGCATCTTAAGTTGCTTGTATATGGTAATCAATTATGCTTTCATAGGTTCCTAACAGTTGGTATCAGAGCTAAGGTTTCAGGGAGCAACTTATGTGTTTGGTTAAAGGTCACTCTCAGGGGTTTTTGATTGAGTGGGAGTATAGCAATGGTAGAAGAAAGTAAGCTACGAATGGAGAAACTGAATAGCATGAATGGTCACTTACGGTGTTATGGAAAGAAAGAGCAGGTAAAGAAATATTATTGGTTGATAGCAGATCAGCATAAAGGAACTGAAGAAGCAGATGTTGTAGGTGTTGTTGCACAGAATGCTCTGGGATGTTTCTTGGATAAAGTTGAATCTTGGTTAATAGATTTTGTTGCCTCTTTCCATGCAGCCCCAAGTAGAGGGGTTGGTGAGCCTTGTCATAGTATTGGCAAAGGGGAAGTGTTGCTAAAATTGTAGGCAGCCAACACATGGGTGTTGAAGAAGGTCATGCAGGTCCCAGTCTTGGAGATGCGGCTAATTGCTTCAGGAAAGTTGGGTGATGAGAGATGCACAAGAACTCTCATAGCGGATGCACTTGAATTAGCGGGTGGTAAGAAAGCAGGTACTCTTTATCTACTTGCTTATATTACTGATTCTTCTTCTATTGTGAAGACATGGTTTTGTAGGCTTGGTCACATGAGCAAGAAGGAGATGCATGTTCTTAAGCAGAAGATAGATGTGTTTGACAAACTTAAGAACTAAAAAGCCTTGGTGTTCTTGGAGGAGATGATAGACAGAGACCAGTGGATGGGGCTGGATACTTTTGAGTAGGGTAGTTTGGACATGGGTTTTGATTCAAAGGAGCTCATGGGTAAAAAGTCATCACTCATAGGCAAACACAGTTACCGGTGTCAGTCAAGGGGAACCATCATCGAACAGATAGGTGCCGATGTGGGTCATGTACAGACCAGAGCTGGTGGTGTCAGGTAGAGTGGCTACTAGTGTCAGTTAGGAAATTGACATTGGCAACCAGGTAAGATCGATGTTGGTCAAAAAAATAGCCTCTATAGAAAGGACAGTCGCATGGGAACCGATGTCAGTCAGGTGCAGATTGTGTGGTGATTAAGGTTGGTCAATGTAACAGATTTTGGGCAGATAGCAAGTTGTCAAGGAGTCTCAAATGCCCATGGGGAGGACTGAAAGTGTAAGTAAGCCTCAAATTCATTGTTCCTCTTCTTTATACTAGTTGCTAACTATAGAGCAGGAAGGATCCAGGAAACAGTGGGAGCATGGCATGAATAGGATGCAGGATTGAATGGGAGATTTGGTAGGGTTGCCAGCCAGTATGAAAGCACTAAGATGAATGGATACCTTGGTTAAAGAATAGAGAGAATGGACACATGAGATGGAAGGCCAGGTCATATGGTCTTGAGGAAGCTGTAGGATAATGGTACAAGTTTTGATAGGTAGATGACAAAGTAGGGCTTTAGTCAATGTCAGTGTAACCATTGTGTTTGTCTTACTAGGTGGATGATGGTCATGACATTATCATGTTACTATATGTGGATGGTATGCTATCTAGCAAGTTTGTACATATAGGGTATTACTGAGCTAATGGTAAGGTTAGTTTAGTGGCATGTCATGAGGAATTTGGAGTAGCGAAATTCTTTGGCATGAGAGACATGGAAGATCACAGGTTGATTTTGTCTCTAGTGGGAGTTGATGTGAATCAGGTGTTGGTGAGGTTCAGGATGCAGAATTGGAGCACACTAAGGGTTAGATAGTTTAGTGTCCAAAATCACATGAGGTCTGGTATAGACCTAAGTTTACCCAAGTAGTGGGTGTTGTCAGAGAGTTAGGAGCTAATTCGGGGAAGTGTGTTCTTGGGTATTTGAGAGGGACCAGCAGCAGGGATTCATGCTATGTAGGGTTAGGACTTCACTACATGGATTTGTAGGTTTGGATGTGGTAGGTTACTCAGATGATAGGAGGTGCACCATAGGTTGTGTGGTGGGTGGTCTTCAAGATTGATCTTGAAGAGGGATACAAGCCAAGAAACAAATTAGATGGGGTACAGGTATAGGTACAGTGCAACTATTTATCTCCAAGTGGGAGATTGTTAGGTTGTGGAGCTAAAAGCTTCACTGATGCAGACATGGAGGAGGTCATTAGAGGAGGTTGCTGAAGTGTCACAGACACCGGCATCGGTCAAGCCAACTAATGTTGGCAGGATTAGATAGGAAGAGCAATCGACGTCGGTCAGGGATCGGTCGGCGTCGGTCACCTCCAGGCAGATAGGGACCGACGTCGATTGCCTATGCGGTTTAGACCTATGAGTGTTACAGATAGTTAGTTAAAAAATTGGTTGTTTGCATGATGAGAGCCAATTTTAGACTCAAAGTTATGGATCTAATTATTGTAATTAGGTGTCTAATTATTATTTGCATGAGATCTATATAATAGGCTCATGGGTTGTATTGTAAAGTGTGTTAGAGAGTAAGAGATCACATATTAGCTCCTTCTATGTGTGAAGAGAGCATGGTGTGTTCTTCTTAGTGCCACAGTACCAAGTGTGGGTGCTGGTTTGGAGAATCAGAAGGGTTCTTCATGTATGTATGATCTTTGTTAGTAGGTGTGCATGGCTACGTTAGGAGATCTGCATGGTAAGTAAGATCATTGATCTACAGATGTATGTGGATGTGGGATCCAGGTTTGCAGGTGTGTATGACTAGATTGATTTGTAGGTGTGCAAGATCAGAGAGGATAGCAACACAACAGGGAGGAGGATTAGGCAGGATCTACTTGGAGTATGGTGTGTACTCGATTATAGAGCAAGAGAGGAAGACAAGGTAGTTCCTTCCATAAGTAAGATCATTTGGGTTCCAAGTTGTTGCAGTTCTTGGGAGATCTACTTGAAGTACATTGAGTACTTGGAGTGTGTGGAGCACTTGTGGAGTGCATGGAGCACTGGTGTACTGGCAGTAGTGGATACTGACTAGTTGGAGGTGAACACCAACTCTATGTTTGAGTTGTGCATTGGGACTGTAAGAGAGAGAGCTTTGAGGAGAGAATTACTATTCACTTGAGGTGTGGGAAGCCTATGAGAGGTGGTGAAGAAGAAGTGGCATCTTCTTTATTGTATTCTTTTCTGGATGAGTATTAATACAAGTTGTGTATTGTCTCTCATATTATGTGTTGTTTATGGTTTCTAGTTACTTGTTACTTCTAGTTAATTTCGCGTCTTAAGTTGCTTGTATATGGTAATCAATTGTGCTTCCACGAGTTCCTAATAGTTGGTATCAAAGCTAAGGTTGCAGGGAGCAAGTTTTGTGTTTGGTTATAGGTCACTCTCAGGGGTTTTTGATTGAGTGGGAGTATAGCAATGGCAGAAGAAAGTAAGCTACGAATAGAGAAATTCAATAGCATGAATGGTCACTTATGGTGTTATGGAAAGAAAGAGTAGGTAAAGAAATATTATTGGTTGATAGCAGATCAGCATGAAGGAACTAAAGAAGTAGATGTTGCAAGTGTTGTTGCATAGAATGCTCTGGGATGTTTCTTGGATAAAGTTGAATCTTGGTTAATAGATTTTGTTGCCTCTTTCCATGTAGCCCCAAGTAGAGGGGTTGGTGAGCCTTGTCATATTATTGGCAAAGGGGAAGTGTTGCTGAAATTACAGGTAGCCAACACATGGGTGTTGAAGAAGGTCATGCAGGTCCCAGTCTTGGAGATGTGGCTAATTGCTTCAGGAAAGTTGGGTGATGAGAGATGCACAAGAACTCTCATAGCGGATGCACTTGAATTAGCGGGTGGTAAGAAAGCAAGTACTCTTTATCTACTTGCTTATATTACTGATTCTTCTTCTATTGTGAAGACATGGCTTTGTAGGCTTGGTCACATGAGCAAGAAGGAGATGCATGTTCTTAAGCAGAAGATAGATGTGTTTGACAAACTTAAGAACTGGAAAGCCTTGGTGTTCTTGGAGGAGATGACAGACAAAGACCAGTGGATGGGGCTGGATAATTCTGAGAAGGGTAGTTTGGACATGGGTTTTGATTCAAAGGAGCTCATGGGTAAAAATTCATCAATCATAGGCGAACACGGTTACCGGCATCGATCAAGGGGAATCAGCGTCGAACAGATAGGTGCCAATGTCGGTCATGTGTAGACTAGAGCTGGTGGTGTCAGGTAGAGTGGTTGATGGCATCAGTTAGTAAACCAACATTGGTGACTAGGTAAGACTGATGTCAGTTAGAAAACTAGTGTCGATAGAAAGGACAATCACATGAGAACTGACATCAATCAGGTGCAGATTGTGTGGTGACCGAGGTCGATCACTGTAATAGATTTTGGGTAGACAAAAAGATGTCAAGGAGTCTTAAATGCCCATGGGGAGGACTGAAAGTGTAAGTAAGCCTCAAATTTGTTGTTCCTCTTCTTTATACTAGTTGCTGACTGTAGAGCAGGAAGGATCCAAGAAATAGTGGGAGCATGGCATGAACAAGATGCAGGACCGAACAGGAGATTTGGTAAGGTTGCCAGCCAGTATGAAAGCACTGAGATGAATGGATACCTTGGTTAAATAATAGAGAGAATGGACACGTGAGACAAAAGGCCAGGTCATATGGTCTTGAGGAAGCTACAGGACAGTGGTATAGGTTTTTATAGGTGGATGACAAAGCAGGGCTTTAGTTAATGTCAGTGTAACCATTGTGTTTGTCTTACCAGGTGGATGATGGTCATGACATTATCCTGTTACTATATGTGGATGGTATGCTAGCTAGCAAGTTTGTACATATAGGGTTCTGTTGAGCTGAGGATAAGGTTAGTTCAGTGGCATGTCATGAGGAATTTAGAGCAGTGAAATTCTTTGGCATGAGAGACATGGAAGATCACAGGTTGATTTTGTCTCTAGTGGGAGCTGATGTGAATCAGGTGTTGGCAAGGTTCAGGATGTAGAACTGGAGCACACTAAGGGTTGGATAGTTTAGTGTCTAAAATCACATGAGGTCTGGTATAGACCTGAGTTTGTCCAAGCAGTGGGTGTTGTCAGAGAGTTAGGAGCAAATTTGGGGAAGTGGGTTCTCATGTATTTGAGAGGGACCAACAGTAGGGATTCTTGCTATGCAGGGTCAGGACTTCACTACATGGATTTGTAGGTTCGTATGTGGAAAGTTACTCAGATGATAGGAGGTGCACCATAGGTTGTGTGGTGGGTGGTCTTCAGGATTGATCTTGAAGAGGGATACAAGCCAAGAAACAAATTAGATGAGGTATAGGTACAGGTACAGTGCAGCTATTTATCTCCAAGTAGGAGATTATTAGGTTGTGGAGCTAAAAGCTTCACTGATGCAGACATGGATGAGGTCATTGGAGGATGTTGTTAAAGTGTCACAGACACTAGCGTCAGTCAGGCCAACCGATGTTGGTAGGATTAGACAGGAAGAGCAATCAACGTCGGTCAGGGATCAGCTGGCATCGATCACCTCTAGGCAGACAGGGACTGACATCGATTGCCTGTGTGGTTTAGAACTGTGAGTGTTATGGATAGTTAGTTAACAAATCAGTTGTTTACATGATGAGAGCCAATTTTAGACTCAAAGTTGTGGATCTAATTATTGTAATTAGGTGTCTAATTATTGTTTGCATGAGATCTATATAATAGACTCATGGGCTGTATTGTAAAGTGTGATAAAGAGTAAGAGAGAAAATATTAGCTCCTTTTGTGTGTGAAGAGAGCATGGTGTGTTCCTCCTAGTGCCACAGTACCAAGTGTGGGTGCTGGTTTGGAGAATCAAAAGGGTTCTTCATGTATGTATGATCTTTATCAGTAGGTGTGCATGACTACATTAGATCTACATGGTAAGTAAGATCATTGATCTGTAGGTGTATGTGGGTGTAGGATCTAGGTTTGTAGGTGTGTAAAACTAGATTGATTTACAGGTGTGCAAGATCAAAGAGGATAGCAACACAACAGGGAGCAAGATCAGACAGGATCTACTTGGAGTACGGTGTGTACTCGGTTATAGAGCAAGAGAGGAAGGCAAGGTAGTTCCTTCCATAAGTAAGATCATTTGGGTTATAAGTTGTTGCAGTTCTTGGGAGATCTACTTGAAGTACATTGAGTACTTGGAGTGCGTGGAGCACTTGTGGAGTGTGTGGAGCACTGGTGTACTGATAGTAGTGGATACTGACTAGTTGGAGGTGAACACCAACTCTGTGTTTGAGTTGTATGTTGGGACCATAAGAGAGAGAGCTTTGAGGAGAGAATTATTATTCACTTGAGGTGTGGGAAGCCTCTGAGAGGTGGTGAAGAAGAAGTGGCATCTTCTTTATTGTATTCTTTTCTGGATGAGTATTAATACAAGTTGTGTATTGTCTCTCATATTCTGTGTTGTTTCTGGTTTCTAGTTACTTGTTACTTCTGGTTAATTTCACATCTTAAGTTGCTTGTATATGATAATCAATTGTGCTTCCATGGGTTCCTAACAGTGCTTACCACTAATATTTAATTGCATGATTAAACACATATTGTAGATCCTTGATCTTGACTTGTTGAGAAAGGATTCAACACTTTGTAATTGGAAGGACTATGAACTCTATGGTTATATTTATTTGAATCCAAATGGCTAGTTCTTATGGCTTTAATTTGACATCCCCTACTCTAGCCTTATGGTTCATCTTGGACATCCTCATCTTCTTTAAATGAGCTATTTTAAACATGAAGTGATTGAAATTAGGTAATTACTCTTTTTCAACATGATGATATTCTCCATAGTACTTGTAGGTGATCATTCATGGTGGATGAATCACTCAACTAACTAGTTTTGCATGTCTAGAAGGGTGGTAAAGGAGTAGAATGTTTTTGAACCTATTTTCTTGATTTTTAGTTATCATCTACAAATTTTTTGGTTAGAAATTAAAATGTATGATATGTATTGACATATTAGATGGTGAATAAGATTTTGGAACACATGGACACAACTCCAAAACATGCCACTTTCATATATGACTCTACAATGACCCCAAAATGACTCAAAATGGCATAAAGAATTAAGCAAACCATGACCAAGGCTAAAATCATATGCAATAACATCAAACAGACTATGCAACACCCTATGACATTATAATAGACACTCATATAATTTTTTTACTTTAGGGGGTTGACCCATTCTTGACTTGTGGTCAAGAATGGTCAACATTCTTGGTGATTTCTATGAGGTGGTATGCTTGTTATGCTATGACTAGTTACTTAACCCTATCCATTGGGCCATGGAGTCACCTGTATACCCATTTTGAAACATAAATTACCTTTGATAGCACATAAAACTAAAGTAAATACATACAAGATAAGACACACTCAAATTAAACACACTTGTGTTCTATTAGAACACTTATGGAACATAAAACAACTGAAAGAAAAGTCACACCTAACCTAATATTTACAAGACTAACCTTTAATTCCTTAGTAGCAAGGTTTCAAATGTATCCCATTCACAAGGATAGGTAGCTCCTCTCCATTAATCCTTGTTAATTAGAAATATTTTATTTATTTTCACTTGATGATGACGTATGTTCCACTCCATAAAGTGTCAAATTTTGTATATCTACCTAGTTTTGATCTATCTTCATCCCATTTCAACACTATGTCACCTTCTTAAAAAGTTATTGGAGTTGACTTCTTGTCAAAATACCTCTTCATTAGTATTTGGTGATGTTTCATAGTCTGATGAGCTTTATCTTTAGTCTCTTTCAACTCCATTAATTTTGTCAGCCTTACCTTCATTGTGGTGTTCGTAAGCAACTCTAATTGATGTGACAACTCTAGAGTAGGTAGATCTTATGGTATAGATAGCCTAGCCTCCCTTAAATAGACAAGAATAAAAGGAGATTTCTCTATTGACCTTTTAGGCGTTATCTTATCATCTCATAAGTCTATCTTCAATTTGGTATGCCAATCCCTTTGATTATATTCCAAAGTCTTCTTGATGACTCTAATCAGATTCTTGTTAGTAGACTCAGCCAAACCATTACCTTGAGGGTAATATTTGGATGAGGTGCTCAAGTATATTCCATTACTATTTTCCAATTAAGTTGTTTTAACACCCATAAAATCAAGTGCATTATTTGAAATAATGGTAGAAGGGGTACCCAACCTTGTTATTATACTCTCATAGAACTTCAAGATAGAATTCTCATCAGATTCTTTAAATGCCACCACTTCAACCCACCTTGAAAAGTAGTCATTTTATATGAGTATCCATTTGTGAACAATACTTGATGGGTGGTTTATCATGCCAATGAAATCTAGACCCCATTGCATGAAAGGTTGATATACTTGGATAGGCTTCAAAGTAAGGGTTGAAAGCTTCTAGTTTCCTACAAATAAAGCACATTATACACACCTTCTTACCAAGCATAACAATCCTTGAAGAAGCTAGGCCAATAATATCCTACCCTAATGATCTTGGCATTTATGGTTCTTGGAGAGAAATGACCTCCTATTGTCCCATTATAGAACTTCTCAACCAACACTCCAAATTGATTATTATCAATTCATCTTAATAACACACCATTAGTGTCTTTTCTAAAAAACACACCATTTACAAGATAGAAGGGAATATATTGTAGTATAAAATATCTCCTTTGTTATCTATTCATACCATTATGATACTCACCACATTGAATAAATCTGATAACATGCTATGTCCAACTTTATAGAGGCAAGGAACCAGCTAGCTTGGAGCAATTATTATTGACTAGAGCCTCTTCCTTTGACTCATGGAGATATAAAGCTAGATGTTCATAAAGGAATTTACCCATTATCAAATTTGTCACTTTGATATCAACATCATATTCCATTACCTTAGTAATCCATCCTACCCTCTTTTCACTTAGGTCTTTACTCAAGAAAAACTCTTTGGTACTAGGATGAGAAACCATAATGTGAATCTTGTTGTTTGAAACCATATGCCTAAACTTTTTTAGTCCTTTTATAATATCAAGAACTTTTTTCTCCATAAAGGTGTACTTGAATTCATAATATTCCAAATATTGACTAAATAATGCAATTGGTTTCTCTACATCTTCATCATTCTTTTGCATTAGCATGGTTGAGATAGTATCAAGGTTAGCAAATGAATAAAACATGAAATCTTTAGCAAAATCAGGGTTCACAAGAGTATTATCTTAAGCAATTACTTTTTTTATGGTTGTAAAATTACTCTTATCTTCCTTACTCGAAGAAAAGACTTGATTTTTTTAGCATGTCTATGATAAGTTTCACCAAAGATGCAAAATTATGAATCTCCTTACAAAATTTATCTTACCTAAGAAACTTTGGAGACTTTTATTATACAATGGAAATTATAGGCCTAGAATATCCTCTATCCTTTCAAGATCTCCAAAATATCAAAAAATTCATAGAGACTCTTCAACTAGCCTTTGTGAAATTGCTTTCATCATGGATAATCAATTGATCATTTGAAACTGGGCTAGGGACGGTTGATATATGTGAACTATTTTGGGGAGAATAAAAACATATTATGACAGTCATCAAATGTTCCCCTAACTACTAGATATATTCTAAACACTTGTATTCACCATATGTAGTCATTCATTGATCTTTTCGGCCTCATTCTTTACATTTATCATCCCATAAACCTGGTAGTCATTGTTTATCTTCAATCTCTATCCAAGACTGCCTGTGATGGATGGCATAATAGGGATATTTATATGCCCAACTATTGTATTAGCTTTTTTGGGACCGTAGTGTTTATGAGTTATTATCAACTAAGATTTAATGGTGGCATACAAATTTGAAGGACTTGCTCTAATAACTTAAATCATATTTTGACCTCATGTTTATGAATTTGCATGTTTGGTTCCATTTAATTATTTGATCTAACCTATCTATCCATGTGTCATCTCCTTGTCACATTACTTATTTAATTTCAAAATATGGCAATTATCTCTTATGATATGTGTCTTCATCTTGTGCCTATGGAACCTGATCAAATTTACTTTGTCAATCTCTTTAGAAGTCTCTTGGCCTTGAATTTTGATGTAACCATTGATCTTTGATCTACATTCAAGATTATGAAACTTGGTAACCCTTCATTCCTTTTGTGAACCCTGTTGCTAGTATCCATACAATCAAACATGCTCATGCTATATGGAGGCCCCACATGAAATTCGGGTTCATTGACTTATTTACTTCATGCACACCATTAATATGCTTTTACATGAAAAAACACATGTCATGGATCCTTGATTTGTGTGATCAAACATGCATCATTGATCTCCATCTAAACAATAAGATCAAACATGGGCTATCAATATACTATGAATTCACCATGATCATGACACTTGGCACCATTGCATTCATTCTCTAAATCCTCTGATATTTTAACTTTGTGTTTATCATTGATCTTTGATTACATGATTAAATGTGAAATGTCTAATCCTTGATCTTGACTCATTGAGTGATGCTTCAACACTTGGTATCTAAAATGCTTATGAACTCCACAATTATATTTCTTTGAATCCAAATATCTAGTTCTTGTGTCTTTAATTTGATGTCCCCTAATCTAGCCTTATGGTTCATCTTGGATGTCCTCATCTTCTTCAAATGATCTATTTCAAACATGAAGTGATTAAAACTAGGCATTTTATCTTTTTCAGTATGATGATATTCTTCATATCACTTGTAGGTGCTCATTCATGGTGGATGACTCGCTCAAATGACTAGTTTTGCATGTTTAAAAGGGTGGTGAAGGAGTAAAACAATTTTAGACCTATTTTTTATTTTTAGTTATCACCTACAAATTTTTGGTTAGAAACTAACATGTCTAATAGGGATTGACATATTGGATGGTGAAGAGGAGTTTGGAACACATGGACACAACTCCAAACCATGTCACTTTCATATATGACTCTAAAATGACCCCTAAATGACTCAAAATGACATAAGGACTTAATTATACCATGACCAAGGCTAAAAACATATATAATAACATAAAATAGACTATTCAATACAATATGACATTATAATAGACCCCTATATAAAAAATTTCCTATAGAGGGTTGACCCATTCTTGACTTGTGGTCAAAAATGGTTGACACATACCATAGACCAAGTTGGCATCACTCCTAGTTTAAAGGGAGGATGACATGTGGCTTCATCCAAACCACTCAAAAAATTCATAAAATGACTAAGGTAAAATCAAAGCAAAGGGCCACAAACTCAAAGGCATCATTATTCAATTCATTAACCTACTCGAATATGCAAAATGTGTAGGTATTAGGGTATTAACCTTGATGACTTAGTCCCTCTAAGTGGCCATGCTCCTTAATATTTCCACTTGGAGTTTTTATGGAATTTAGGGGCATTGGATGCTTTGCCATACAACTAATCCTTCAGGTTGTTAGGATGATGCCATGCGGTATCATCTAACCAAATTTTAAAGAGCTTGAAATTTATCCAAGGCAAAAGGCCTAAATTTGACTAAGTTAAAGCCCACAACCTTTTTAAATACAACTTAATTAAAATTATAAAATAGTCCAAAAATTTAAATGACTAATCTAAAAGGGCCATAAAATATTCTATCAAATGGTTAAGGCAAGCACTATGCAACTAAGGTTGCATAGGGAACTCATCGATCAACTAAGGTAACATTATACAAGGTAACTCACCTAAATGGATATGATAAAATCAATAGTTGATTAATATAAAATCTATGAATAGTTATAAGTGACCAAGGACAATCAAATGAAATTAAAAAACTATGAAAAACATTTTAGCAAGGCTAAAATCAAATGATTTAAGTGAAGTGCATAAAACATCTAAGGCTAACTACAAATCCAATAAAAAAATAAGGTAAGTCTAAGTCAAAAATGAAGAAACATATACATGCAAAGGCTTAAACAATTTCTTGACACTAAAAAAATATTCTCATTAGTTTATTCAAATATTTGAAAAATATTAAGCAAGTTAAACTTGAAAGGCAACTTGTCTATTCAACAAAATATCTATGCTTAATAAAACTTTATTAATTTTATTAAATGACCTAGTTGTTGGGAAGGCAATAAAATAGGTAGCTAACTCAACTATAAAATCCTAGGTTATCCTTTTATATACATCATTCCAATCCACAACAACACCAAAAGGTTCATGAATTATTTTTATTATTGTTCCAATAACAATCCATAGCTCAACAAATACACTTTACTCATCCTTGCACAAGCTAGATTCAAATAAATAACCCATAACTGATTTAAAAATAAGAGACATATGTATAAACAATAAACTATTCTCAACAAAGGTATAATCAAATAACTCATTATCTTTTATTAGAAATCCATAAGGCCCAAGGATTATTCCTTTACAAAAGGACTCTTTCCTAAGGGTTTGAATATAAATGGTCATAACTAGACATAACTCATTTTATAAAAAGTGTCATTGCAAGAAAACATAGTGTTTATTCATGATTGGCTTAATTCCATTAACTCCTCAAATTCAGATAAAAAGAGATGGTCAATGCTAAAAAGGTTGACTAGATCTAGACTAGCTAAGCATAATCCATATTATGAATGGATTGAACTAACCAGATTCATAAAATCAACACACCTTATATTTTAATTTTATTCCTTCATATAATACTCATTATTCATATGTGTATATATATATATATATATATATATATATATAATTCATTTAATGTAATACCATTACAATAAACTCAAGATGTAATGAACAAGCATTCATAGGATATTCAACACAATGGTATCAATATGCTTATATATTAAGGCCATTAACTTGGCCAAGCTCAATCATGAATGTACAAGCCTTCACCAAGATTCCATTTCCAAAAAGGATCCATCAAAATGAGGTCTATTAATCCTATGTAACAAGTATCTTTTATAGTGGTTCTCTGAAGTAACAATCAGAACATTCAACTGGTAAAATACATAAGATAGTGGCTCACACATGGCCCACAAATAATCATTAATATATAAATATAAATATTTCAATAGATAATAATTAATCCTTAGCTTCCATATATTATAAAAATAAAATAATCATGAGTATTTAATAGTTGAAGGCAATCTCCTCTTTGCTCCAAGTGAAACTTTGGTCAACCAAAGGTGGGATCACTTCCTAGCCTTTTTCCATCATCAAATGATTGCTATAGGAATCCTTGAGTAGGACTCCCAGCTCCAGGCATGTTCACATCATGTTTTAAGGTAAATAAAGGAAAAAAATAGTCAATATGTCTCTAGGTCAAAGAGATAGCTACTCACAAGGTGACAATCTAAGCATCTCCAAGTCAAGAGGATTACCAACCTCAAATCTATTTTTAACAAGTAAAATACACAAAAGAGAAAACACAAGGATCACTTAGATAGGACTCATTAGGCCTAAAACCACTAAGATATATTATTTAATTAGTCATGAGAGGACTTAGGAAACCTACCATCATGTCCAATCATTATATTCTTATCCCTTCCTCCATCATGAATAATGTGACCTTTCAAGGTACCATAAGTCTTACACAATGAAACCATAATATCTAGGTAAGCATAAATACCATAGTTAGAACTATCATGGAGGAATATCTCAAATCTAAACTCCCACACAAGGGTAAAAACATTATGGGGTGACTCAATCATAACCATAATGAAATAATCAAAGATAAGAAGTAATCCAAGTGGCCTTACTCCTCTTGATTGCAATAACTTAATCAAGAATCACACAAACTTCATTTAATCAAATAGTAGGATATTCAAGTCATTGGGATACATACCAAATGATCGAGGCCCTTCCATGGATATTTTCTAAAGGTTTATTCCAGCCAAGTCTCTCCCTATCCATGCTCTCTACTTATTTCCCTTCTCTTCTTCTTATTATTCCCAAGGTCACCCAAAAATGCCAAAATTCATGAACCCTTTTCTCAAAGATTCACCTTCCTCAAATATGCATTCTCTCCTCCTTAGAACCCAATCATAACATGTTATGTGTCTATTATTTCCTTAGATCGACAAACCACTCTACTTTCCATCTCATGCCTTCATAAATATACGTTATCTTTGTCAGTTTATAATGGTGCATGGTAGATCTACCAGAGTCCTAAGGTTGCTTCCAAGACAATCCACCTCCCTAATCAAGTCTCAAGGCAAGGGAAATTAATGGACAAGTCTAAAAGTCTATAATAAGGAATTATATATGTTGGTCTATTTTGTCCTCATACATTAAAGATGACCAATCAAAGATGACCATTTAAGTACATTAGGACATGTCAATACTAAAGAAAGGGTCAAATATCATATAAGGCATTAAATTTGGATCAATTAAGGTTCAAGACAATATTTGGGTTAGAGGTGGGATCACACATGATGCAACAATGCCTAGTATAGTCATTTTTCCTTTGTTGGAAATGACTTGTTCCTGCACACTCATTGCATCCATGAAATCCACTATCCTAATAGCTGAAGATTGCATTTATAACATGCTAGATCATTTACTTAAACCAATGTAATTATCTTACCAAGTAATTCATAAGGTCATGAAGTTGTATTCATATATCACCTTAATACATATGTAATTTCAATTTCAGCCTAAGGTAATAATTTAAGCATTGCCAAACTAGCATTTACCATGTACATAATCCTTTTACCTTCGTAGTTGACACCACCAAGGATGTATATCTATTGGTTTAGCATAGTTACATTATTTTAACATGAGGGCCCTTATAAAAGGTGCCATGACCTTAGTGTTAAAAGTAATTAATTATATTGGGTAGCATCATGTAGAGGATATTTTTAGTATCATTTTATTGTTAATTATGGATTATTGTGTTAGTAATCTCTTGTTAAACTCTATTATTACTTCATTTGATGCTTGTAAGTAAACAAGATGAATCTCATATTTTTTGTGTTATGTCATTTAAAGTATATGGCTATGTTGTATTGTGATTTTTAGAAAAACAATAGAATAAAACTAAGTTTGATTACTTTTTTGGCATGAATACATGTTGACTTTATTATATTCAAAAATTAGAATGCTTAAGTATGTTCTTACTATTTTAGTCATTGGGAATTATTTAATCATATTGTGATAAGGATAAATCCTTGAGTGTTTTAAATGTTCCTTTAAGTTTAGATTTGTATTTACACTACTCTTGAGTGAAATACAAACTTTTTATGAGTTAGTATTGTCTAGTTGATCTTATGAGAAAGATGACTTGCATACACATATATCCATATCATAATTTATAAGAGGACATCAATACTCTTATACATCTTGAGCTTGATATATATCAATGGATTGTATGCTTTACTATAAGGTCTACTCAAGAATACCTATTCCTAAAGGTTTTTTCTTTTGTAAACCCTATTTAAATAACATAATGTTGTTTATAAAATTTTAAAAAATTATGTTCATGTCATTGGTATCAAAGCTAGAGTTAGAGCTCTATGGGGATTCAGGGATAACTTTTAAACCTTACCCTACCTTAAAATTTAACTTTAGAATTCCTTAAGATGGTCAAGACAAGATAAAAAGTAATATTCCATGCTAATACCAATCAGGGTGACCCTAATCTTGGAAAGGGTAGCTGTATAAATTAGGGTAGAGGTTGTGGTACTCATAACTTGGATAATATGGTTGACCCTCCTCTTGATAATAATGTGGGTAGTAATAATGAATACCCTAATGCTTACCCATAAGGTGTTAATACTTCTAAATAAATCTTGAGTGGAAGTTTAACTACCTTAAATGCCATTCAAGAGAAATTAGATACATAGGAGTGTAGGCTAAAAAGTATTGAGGGTGTTCCCCAAGAAAACTTGCATGAGGAGAGAAATGTTCAAGTAGAAGAACCATTAATCCAAAAAATACCACTAAAAGTAGTGGATCCTATCATAAAATTACTTAATAAACTTCCTGCGCCCACCTTTTCATGATAATAAACTAGTGATAGCATTGATTCATGGTTGGTACACTTGTAGAAATATTTTAAATTGCATAATATGCCTTCTAATGTAAAAGTTAGGGTGGTAGCCTATCATTTGGTTGGTATTGTATCCCTTTGGTTGAAGCATGTCCATGTATTATAAGGTTATCATCTCATGACTCTTTCTTTGGATATATTAAAATTTTAGTTTCATAAGATGTATTTAAGTGCCAGTTTCAAGGAATAAAAAATTATTAATTCATGTTGTTAAAACAAGAGAATATGACAATCATTGAATATAATAATAATTTAATATAAATTATGTATCATGTGAAATACATGCATGATGAATAAAATAAGTTGAATAAGTTAAAAATTGCTCTAAAATAAGTATTGATGCATAATGTTAATATGACAAATTCCCAAAACCCTTGTGGTTTCCATTGAATCTACCCAGAGAACTAAAGAGAAGGAAAAAGCTTGAAAAAAGAAAGGAAATATTTTAAAAAGAATAAACAACAAAGTAAATATAAAAAATCTAACCCACTCCTAAAATTTTTAATAAACAAGATATGAACCGAAGATTCATTAGAAGCTTTAGTGGCTTTGACAAATTTCAAGGGCAAAACAAGAATTTAAAGGCCCAAAATGCACCTAAACTTGGGAAAAATATTAGAAATCAAATGTAAGGTAATCAACATGGGCCAGTAAAAAGGGATAATTTTTTTCTTGTTATAACTATCAATAATTTTCAATGCTAGGAATGTGGTGATAATCACTAATAAAAAGACTATTCCAAGCTGACACTTGGACAATCAGCCAATCATAAGTTATATGTAGCTATGGATAATTAGAATAATAATTTTAAAAACACTTTTATTGAAACCAAAGGTATATTATTTGGTCTATATATTTCTATTTTAATTCATTATGGTGTTATGGATAGCTTTATTTCACTTTCTTTATCAATCAAATGTAATTTCAAACCTGTTAGATTGAGATAAGGTTGAGAGATTGAGTTTGGAAAAGGAAAAAGGGTGTTGATAGATGAATGCTTAGAAGATGTTGAGATAAAATTAGGTGCATTTAAAATGAAGATAAATTTATTTCTATATCCTCTACAATATTATGATCTGATCATGTGGATAGACTAGTTACAACTTCACCATACAACACTACATTTCTTTGGTAAGAAGTTACATTTCATAGATGTTTTTGGTAGAATCAATGAAGTGCAAGGCATTAAAATTCCTAAGTCTTGTAAATTAATTTTATGCTTGTATTTGAGAAAGGTAGTGCATAAGGTTTTCCATCTATATGCAGTCCAAATGCATAAATCATCTAAAAAAGAGGAAGATGCATTCTAAAAATATCTTCTTTTAAAATAATTTAAAGATGTCTTTCCCAAAAACCTATCTAGAATTTCACCCAAAATGGAGTTTGATTTTTAAATCGATATTATACCAGGGACTCCATCCACCTCTAAATCTCCCTAGAAAATTAATGTAGTTGATTTTTAAAAACTAAAGGTTCAATAACAAGAACTTCTAGAAAATGGAAGTATAAGGCCAAGTGTGTCTCCTTAGGGTGCTTTGGTTATCTTTGTGAAGAACAAGAATGGATCCTTAAAAATTTGTGTGGACCATCAGATGCTTAATAAATTAAGGATCAAGAATTAATATCCTTTACTAAGGATAGATTATTTTTTTGATTAGATGGATGGAGTATCAATCCTCTCCAAAATTGATTTAAGATTAGGCTACCATCAACTAAGAATTAAGGAGGAAAAGATTCATAAAACTACTTTACAAACTCATTATGTTCAATAAAAATTCATTGTGATGCCTTTTGAATTAACAAATACACCAGCTACATTTATGAATTTTATGATGAGGAAAGTTTAGAAAGAGAGGTGCTTGGAGCTTTGTAATGGTGAGGTGAAGATTCATCCTCCATATATGGTGTCCCAAGCTCTATCTCATTTTCTCACCTTGGTTTCCTTTTCTCCCTTATTTTCAATGTGTTTTTTCCTATGGTTCTCATGGTAGCTTTTATTCATTAATGTGTTTTTTGTTTATTTTATTTTGTTTGGTGTGTGTTATTTTTTTCTTTCCCTCACTGCCTTGTACCTACATATATCCCTCCACATATTTTTCCATACTCGTAGATTTTAGAATCAATATACTTTACTATATTAATTACATTTGAATATGGATATTGATTAAAAAACACAAACCCAAGCATGCGACGAGTGAAGAGGATGGTGGTTTTAATGAAATAGTTGATCCTTTAGGGTCTACTAAAGCTTGAAATCTCAAGGATAGTGAGACATTTTTGGTTGAGTAATGTGAAGGAAAGGATGGAACATCTAATAAAAAAATTTAGTGAGGTTTTGTGACATGAAGAGGTGGCTAGTAATTTATAAGATGTATAATTTATTATTCATTTCTCCAACGAGTCTGAGCATGGAGCGAGGCAGCGTGTCAAAGTCAAAATTGGTAAGTGCCCTAGACCTAAGAAACCCCTTACTCTACTTATAAATGTTTCAATGGAAAAATAACTCTTATAAGAACAAATTCATTTTTAAAATGTTGGAATTTTTTTGGTCTATTTGAACACAAATTCTCTCCCATCTAGGAAGTTTTTTGATAACTAGCTCAATTATGTGTGGGGAAAGAAATTAGGAATTTGTATTAGTTTCTATAAAATGGTTCAAAAGGGAGTTTTTATGATTTTAAAAATCCAATATTCAGAGGAGGGATATTAATAAACCCATGTGTAATGTTGGTTAATCTTTGTTTAAGGTAGTTCCATAGAACCCTAACATGGACTGCAATGACCTTATGTTTAAAACTACCCCTAGATGGATAGACATTTAAAACATTCTTATTTAGCTATGGAATTTTTTACCTTAATATATGAAGACCCTTGGTTAAATCCTTCAAATTTAGGAAACTATAAGGTCCTTGGCACATATGAATGTTAGGGTTTTGATCTCCTTAGAGCCTCTTGATATATTCCCTAAATCCCTTAATTTTAAAATCAAATGGGGGCTCTCATATTCTTATCATCAAAGGGTTAGGAGGTTTAAATGCACATTTTTTCTATAAAAAATATGGGTATATAAAAAATAACTACCCATTATTGTTTAACAAATAGGATTACCTTAATAAACAAAAAGTCTAGGAGACACAGAAGGATGAGTGTGTGATGGGTCCTCTTCCAACAGAAGATCTAAAATTATTTGAAAACCCCATTTTTAGAAGTGAACCCCCAAATGGTTATTCTTCCCTTGAGGAGTCTTTAGGTATAATTATCCTGTAATTATTGAAGAGAGAGGCAAGAATCTGCCTAAGTGCTCTTCCCAACTCTATAGCTCCTTTATGCCATCTATTGACATAGTAACCTGCATGTCTGTTTTGTATAATTTTCTACATGATGATGTATAGGAGGCTTTCCTTGATTATAATATTCCAATGGATTATTATAACTCACAAATTAAGGATTCTCCCTCTAATGAGTATGTGGTCATTTTAGCTGATCATCTTGATTTTAATAATTGTAGCCCTAATAGCTTGTCATTACCTAGCCAAATAGGAAAAGGTGATGAATCAGCTCCTATTTTCACATCCCTATTTCTCTCTAAGCTAAATAAAATGTTTAACCCATAGATTACTATGGTTCATTAGTTGATTAACTAATATTTGATTAATCTTGATGACATATTTTTATTATGGGATAGTTTGTGTTGCTTAATTTACATGATTATATTTTATGAGTTAGTAGTAATTTTATATTACGTACTTTGTGATCATGTTTGATGAGTTATACAATATCATTTTATGGATATAATCATGTTTTGAGATAACTACATTAATTTTCATTAGGTGGATGTAGGACATATTCTTCCCTTAGATTATGATGGAGGGAAAGCATCATCAGAGAGGGTGGTTAGATGGAGACGTTGGGGGATGATGGAGAATGAATCTGTAAATCCTTACACACGCCACATTTGTATTTGATGATTGTATTATTTGATAAATAGTTATAGTATGCTTAGTTTTATAAATAAATGAATTTTGTGATCTTTTATGAGTTCATTAAATTTAGTTGCTATTAATGATCATGTTGTTTGTTTAGGTGATTTTGCTAATTTAATGGTCATGTGTAGTTTATCTTGTTTGATGTATTATTTATGTTATACTTACCTTATTTCCTTGTTTGGAATGGTTTTTTAGTTTAATTTTTTGATTTCATGTAGGCATTAAAAATGTATAGATGGATTTCATTATCATTTATCTAAATGATATAGGTAATAATAATTAAATATTATTATTACGATATTATATTATAATGTTGAAAGAGAAATAACATTATTTTATATGTAATTATAAAAGATTAAATGCATTGTAAATCATGTGTTACAAAGTGTTTTTTGGTTGACATGGTAGTGTAAAATATGGTCTTTGAATACAATGTCATATTATTTAATTATTAAGTTAGTGAATGGTCGATTAAGCATGTAAGGTTGAATCGACTAAATCGATGGATGTTGCATGGCATGGCATAAAAGTTTAATTGTTGTATATTTATTTGAAAATTGATGAGGAAGAAGCTTAAGTCAAATGGCATGAAATTAATTTAAATATTATATTATGATTATTTTAATCAATGAAAAGGAAGTTTTAAGTGATTAGGGTTTTTAACCACTTGTTGACTTTGAGTTAATCATCATTTGGGAAAATCATGGAATTTCTACTGGGTATTTTTATGGTGGCTAACATAAAAATATAGGGAGTTATATTAAGATATTTTTTCATGCATTTATCAATTAGTTGAATTGGTCATTAATGGTGGAAAGGAAGTTGATAAAAAAGGAGAATAAGAAGATAATGGGGACTATGAACAACTCACGGCATATAAAGAATAAGAGACAGAAGGAGAAGAAGGTGGTGAACAAGTGTAAGGAGAATAATTTTGTTCAACTTTATTTAGCATACATACATTTACCAAGTCAATTCTATAATTAAATTATTGTGTGTAATTTGAATGGGTTTTTGAATTTGGTTGCTAGGTTTCTTTGTTTGAATCTTAGAATAAATTAGGTTGTATGTGGACTCTTGTAGAAGACTTATCCTCCACATAACCCCACATTTGACTTAGGGTAACCTGAGGGTTTTTCAGTAAATCCATAAAAATTCTATGACTGTATAGGCCTCTATGAAATCTCAAACTCCTCACTAAGTTTGAAAAACCCTATTCATATTAGGAAGTGATACTTGTTGGATATATACATTATGTCTTGAGCTTATATATTTGAATCAATTTGTATATATTCATTTTGTTATTTTTAATATGGTTGGTAAATTTGGATAAATATTGGGTTTGACTATATATACACCTATTTTGGACTCTAAATATAAATAATGAATTTCATTATATAAAAGTAGTTTTATGAATATATACCTAGATATGTATAGGTATATATATGGATAAAACCATTGAGATATATATACATATACCTATATATATTTATATATAGATAGATATATAAACATATACTTGTAACTTATTTCATAGGGTTCTAAAGGGTGACTAGGTATATATACATTGATATATAACCCTATATTTGAAACTATCAAGCTTTAATAGGGGATAATATGTAATACATTTTGATGTTATCTATATGGGTGAATTGGAAGTTTAGGTTATGTTGTTTTTAGAGTTTAATGAATATATATATGCTAGAAGTATAAATTATACTCATGATTATAAACCTATGTATTATGCATACTTGTTTATATATATATATATATATATATATATTTGGGTAACTTTTAGTTTAGTCTATAATGTATCAGGGATGGGTTGGTGATAAAATTACTATAGATGGACACTCGACCTTATGCAAGGTTAAATACTAAATTTTGTTAAATTGATATGGTTAAATTTAGTTTTAAACTATGTTCATAATATATATGGATTATACATAAAAATTAGATGTGACTATGTATTATGTCATTGGATTTATCTTGACTTGTAAATGAGGGATTGGTACATTGGTGCAAATTATATAATTTCATAGTTTATTTTTGTAAATTTGTGTTCTTATTGTTTTATTAAACTTAACTATGCATAAAGACGTTGTATTTGAACTAGATTTTAATACGAATTGGTAACCTGATTGGGTATAGTCAGTTGAGTGTTTGAATTTGGTTGAAATATGAATTTTGAATCAATTATTTTAATATGTTTGTTATAAAAAGGCATTTGGTAAATAATTTTGTGTATGAAATCTGTATGTTTTATAAAAAAAAGTATATGAGTTTAATATCATTTATGATAGATTTATGGGACTATTTCCTAAGATGGATACATATACATTGACTATATATAATACTCTAAGATATTTGATAGTGGATGTCATCTTAGGAGTATACTACATACAAAATAGTAATGGTTTGGTACTATAAAGGTATTCAAAAAAATCATAAGTATACATACATATATACATATATAGGTAAACCATATAATTGCAGACTATATTAAATTAGATTGATTATACCATTTATATATACATGTATTTTATATACTTAGTTGTTTTGTGCATTTTTACCATGTGGTGTGTAAAATAATTCTTGCTATATATTTTAATGTTTGGATAAAAACATTAAGATATTGTATTTATGAGTTTAAATATGAAAAAAATTATGATGTTTTAGATTGGTTGTTGTTATATGTGAAATATAAATATTTTTTAAAGCATGTGTTATAATATTGTTTCATGGAGAAATAATATTATAAGTTGCTTAGTGGTTAAAGCAACTAGTGGTCTAAATAATCATTACCCAGATGGTATGTTGTATTGAGAACTACTTTTGGATTATATTTATTATATTTAATAAACTAGATATATGGATTCCATTCACTTCATTTGATGGACTAAATGAATGTTTTTGATATTTTTGTATTTAGCATAATTTTGATTATCTAAAGTGAAATATGATGAATGAATCTATTGGTATTTGTATTATTATTTATTTTACCGAATCTCACATTCATGATCCTAATTAAGCAGTGGAGGGATTCAACTAACTTAATTAGTGTCATCAATGCAAGATAAGGAGTAATTTAATCAAGTAGTATGTATGAATTTGACATATCTTAGTGATCATTTATTATTAAAAACTTTGGCCAAAGTAATGTTTGATAAACATTGTCATTTCATATGCTGATATAGTTTTAATATTTGTGTGATATCATATTAGAATAGATTTCTTTATGGTATACATTATGTATTATATATTCAACACATGGGTTCTAATTTTTTACTCTGGATTCTCGCACCATCATTATCTACCCATACTTGAAGTGAGGGCTATCCCCTTGTTTGGGAGATAGTGTGTGGGATATATGGTCCATGGTTGGTGTGGAAATTTTCTTAGATGATGCTCTCCCTCCTAGTTGTAGTACCATACTTAAGATTACATAGTGACACTTGAGTCATGGAGACTCTTGTGTCATAGATACTCTGCTCAAAGGAGCTATGTATCATGTTTTATCATTTAAGATATCATTATATTTTATTGAAAATTATAACTTTAATTCATTGTCCTTATATAATAGAGGCAATAATGTTGTATCAGTTATGGCTAAATTTATACTATTTCACTATGATGTGATGTAGTATTTATAGTTATTTAGTATTATTCATGATTTCTATATCTATTCTTGGTGACTCTTAGATAAGTGGATTATCTATAACCTTCTTGGTTGACTAAATTAATATATTTAGTTAAAGATCACTAGTCAAGTTTGTCATGGTGAAATCTATATGTTGAATATGTGTATTTAATATATTTATTTTTAAATTTGTGATATTTTGGTAAAATCCAACTACACCTATGTTGGTTTCACCAGTGATATAGAGGCAATAATGTTGTATCAGTTATGGCTAAATTTATACTATTTCACTATGATGTGATGTAGTATTTATAGTTATTTAGTATTATTCATGATTTCTATATTTGTTCTTGGTGATCCTTAGATAAGTGGATTATCTATAACCTTCTTGGTTGACTAAATTGATATATTTAGTTAAACATCACTAGTTAGGTTTGTCATGGTGAAATATATATGTTGAATATGTGTATTTAATTTATTTATTTTTAAATTTGTGATATTTTGGTAAAAGCCAGCTACACCTATGTTGGTTTCACCAGTGATGAAGCAACTAAATAGTTCAATTTTGTTTCTTGATCCTAAGGTTGTTACACATTTGTCCATCATGGAACCTACTGTGGCTGAAATTTTGAAGCCTAAAGGGGGTGGCAAGAGGCTCAAGACTGAAAATGCCTCTCTCCATTTTGGGTAGGCCCTCATTATTGACAATAAAAAATCCAAAGACATCCCCCTGTAATTATTGATATGGATAATAAGAGGAAATCAAAATAAAATAAGGTCCATGATTGCTTCACAAGGCTTTATAATAGTGGGGGAAAGCCCCAAAGTCAAGCTAAGTGAACCCCCCCATCTCCTTTTTATGTAGATTATAAGTTGGAACCCTAATAGAAAACCTATTATGATGAATTTCAAGCACTTTAGAGAGAAGTTGGACTTATTTTTACTTCAAGAGGTTAAATTTATGGGCTACCATTTTTCCTTGGTCCTTAATTGTTTTTGGACAATGCTACTTAGTTTTCTACCAATCATCAAAGAGGCAAAAGAGGGGCCTTCATATTGATTAACCCTAATTAGTGAGAGTTCATTATTGAGCATGGTGTCTCTCCCTTTAATAGAGTTGTTTGGGTTTTAGTGGAAAAACATTATAATTTTTTTAGTCTTTGAAACATTTATACTCCTAATGATTATAGAGAGAGATATGAGCTTTGGAACTAGATTGCAACTAACCTCAAAAATGTCCCTTGGGTCTTTGGAGGTGATTTCAACATGGTAGAGGAAAATGTAGACAAAGTTGGGGGTGTTCTCCAATATTATAAAGGTAATGAATTATTCTTTTGGTCCAAATTTAAGAAAATGCATAGACTCTTTGACCCTCTTCATAAAGTTAAAAAATAGAGTAAAGGTATCTAGTATACCTATTGTAAGAATTAGATTAGTGGGAAAAGATTTTATTCTAGACTAAACATATTATACATGAATAGTGACTCCTTCCAGGTGACCCTAAATAGATTTAGGAATGTGGTTAATATTCTTCCCTTCACTATATTGGATCACCATCCCATTGAGGTTGGTATCTCCCTGAGTGATGATGTTTATAAAGACATTGCTTCTTTAAAATGGCTCTCCAAGTTTAATGTCTCTCACCAAAATGATCAAGTCTATATGGATGGTATCCACTATTCCTGTAACATTGGGAAGATCTCATGTGAATATTCTTCTAGTTTTGTGAAATGGAACTCTAGTATGGAACTGGCAAAGAACTTTTTAAAAACATATGGATTTTTAAGGGCAGACAGCATAGGAAAGATACTAGAATCACTCAATAAATGTTAATTTTGGATGAAATTAATCTTCAAATTAAACCCTCCAATGGAAGGATTATGGATGAACTCAATTATATAAAGCATCAAATCAAGAAATTTAAATGTTACCTTGTTAGAGGAGTTGAGATTTGCTCCCATCTGACTTGGCTCAAACTTGGTGATAAGGGGTCTAAATTCTCCTATTTTTTAAAAATTAAGAACCAGAACAGATAATTTTTTGGTATTGAGTTTAAGGGCAATCTATCCCATGACCCTAATGTCATTAAATAATCCTTCTTTGACTTCTACCCCAATCTCTTTTTGTCTAATGTATCCAATTCTCATACTGAGTAAGACGGGATCTTTTTTATCATTATATCCTAAATAAGGTTTCATGAGAGTAAGCTAACTATTTGGATAAGTCTATTTATCTAAATGAAACCAAAGAGACCATTGATTCACTAAAAATGATAAATCCCCAAGTATTGATAGTTTCCCTACTGAGTTTTTCAAATCTAGTAAGGATTGGATGGCCAATGATTATTTTGAGGTCTATAATGAAGCTATTTATGTTGGTTACTTGGGCCCAAAGATTAAAAAAGGTGTTATTAAAATCATCCCCAAGGATAGGGACTCCATCTAGGTCAAAAATTGGATACCCATCACTCTTCTAAATGTATCATATAAAATATTGGCAAAATTCTTGGCCAAACATCTCTCCTCACTTCTTCCTTCAATAGTCTCTGAAACTTGAACTGGGTTTATTGAGGTTAGATATATTATGGATAATCTTATTACTAGCTAGGAGGGGATGTATTAGGCATGTGATTCCAAATAGGATGTGAGCGTGATTTTGCTAGACTTTGAGAAAGCTTATGATAGAATTGGATGGCCCTTTATTGAAAGAATTTTGCGAGCCTTTGAGTTTCAAGATAGATTTTGAAGAATGATTAATGTTTTATATAAATATGCATTTATTGTTGTTAAAATGAATGGGTATCTTACTAATAAACTTGTTCTATAATGATCTATCAAATAAGGATGCACATTAGTTTCTTCTTTTTTTGTGCTATCAATAGAATCCCTTCATTACTTGTCAAGAAGCTCAAAAGTAGGTCCCCAGTCAAAGGAATTACTTTGCCTAATGAGTTTGAGTTGATTGATGTCCTCTTTATAGATAATAATACTCTATTTGTCAATATTGAGAAATATAATTTGACCCAAGTAGCCTTAAGGATAGAAATATATTATTATACCTTTGGATCTAAAGTGGCTATGCATAAGTCTTATTTGTTAGGTTGGAAGGACACTCATCTAGATTGGCTTGCACCTTTTGGATGGGAATGGAAAGGTATTGATCAATTAGGTATATATATTAGTATTCCCTTTTCTCTTACTCCTTTCAATATCATGTGGGAATGGATCTTTATTAATATCAATAAGAAGATTGATAAATGGTAAGGCCACCTACTTTATTTACCTGATAGGATTCAAGTCTGTCAAAAAGTTTTAACTTCTTACATTATTTATTAAGATTCTTATTGGCTATTTAGTAAATCTCATGTCAATTTGCTTTACATAATTATTAGATATTTCTTATGGTTAGATTGCAAAAGAATTAAAAAAATAAATGTTATTTCTTGGTAATTTTTCTGTAAGCCTAAAAACATTGGGGGCCTTGGCTTGAAATATCTAAAGATTCAAGGTATTACCATTACTATTAAATGGATTATCAGAGATTTCAAAGGTGAAGACCCTTATAAAGTCTTATTCAAAAATAATATTTTGAGATTTTTACCCAAAGGTAAACCAAATTGGAAAGGACTCAATATTATTGACTTTCTTATATAACCCTTTTCAGTTAAAGTGGTTAACTCACCCATCTTTGCTTTTATCTAGTCTACTTTGGATTCTATCAAACCTTTTATCACTACTAAAAATATCTACATTTGGTTTGGGACATGTTAATAGGGGTATAGATCTCTATGGTGGAATCTTAGTGTTAACAAGAGGCTTCTTGCACTCACTGAGGGTTGTTCTATCTTTGAGTGGTTTACTAAAAGGTCGAAGAGTTTTAAATGTCTATATTAATATAAGTGGTTGGGCCCCTTATATGGAAATTCAAACTACATTTCAAATTCCTTCTTCTCATTGTAGGATGTACACTCTCCTACTAAAGGCCTTACATGGAATCAATAATGTATCTTTTATGGATGAGGAAGATGAATTTTGGGATAGTATTAAATGTTTGAAGGGTTCATCCCTCTATGAATTCTCCACTAAGATGTTTATGATAAACTCTCTCTTTCTAAATTCCCTTATATTACCCTCAATTGTATCCGGAGTGTTTGTGATCCCTTATATTCTTGGTCTTTTATATTTGATGTTATATGGGAATCTTGTATTAAACCCAAGAAATCATGTTTTAGATGGTTATTGATTTACAATAAACTTGTTTTTCATGATGTTCTAGTTAAAAGTGGCTTAGATCAATCTTATTGTCCCTTATGTAGTGATACTAAATCTATTGAGCACCTTTTTTCTCTTGTCCATATGGTGCTAAAATTTGGAACTATTATCTTAAAGGTTGGGCCATTGTCTTTGATTGTGAGATTGGATGGTTGAATATTTATTTTGGATATGTGTATCCTAAAAATAAATTCCACCCTTTTTTCATAAATTTTGGCTTGTTTTTTCAATTAAAATATTGTCATTTTTATGGAGGTAAAGGAACCCAGATGTTTTCCAAGCAAAGACTAGGGTTCTTACTGACTTCACTATTGAAGTCATTGTTAGCATTATTTATTTATAGGATTTTCTCCAACTGAAGGTGATAAAAATGCAATTTTAGCATTTTTCAAGGACTGGGATGCTAAAAATCACTTCTTATTTCGTGATTGACATTGGTGGATATGCTAAATTGAGTCCTTATCTGGACTAGGGAATGTGTCATGGTTTGGCTATCAAAGTCAAAATTTATGAACATGAGTGGGATTGTATCAAGGACGCATATGATCAAATGTATGATCTTTTCCATGATTACTTTTATTCATCTAAGTCTGATAAGAATGGTGTGGATAGTTGGCTTGCTAATAATAATGATGTAATTCAAGTTGGGCAAAGTGTTGATTTGGGCATTCATGATAACTTGATCAAGGAAGCTGAGGATGAATTTGTTCCTTTAGAGTTTGAGGTTATTTTTTTCTCTGATGGAAAGGATTATAATCAATATATTCCCCCTTCTTCTCCCCACTCCCTGATGCAAATTTTTTATGAGAAAATCAATATTTAGAAAATGATTGAAGACAATGTGAATGTTTTTTCCTAGAAAGTTGGAAAAACTCATTGAAAGGGGTGGTGTTTCAAAAGTTGATGATGTGTTAAAATATGTCAATTCTAATAAAATTAATTCTTTACTTGATAATTTCAACTGCTTCACTTTATCTTTGATCACTAGTTTGGGATAGATAGGACTTGGTGTGAAGTCCAACATTGCATTGGGTAATATTCATGTGGAATCTGATCTAGATGATGAATATAATATGGACTACATTATTACTAGGAGGACATTCAGTGACATGATTATGTAGTTTTTGTTTCATGGTACCAGCCCTATTTTGGGTGGCTAGCTGGGTGTTTTCTATTATCTATATTCTATTGGTGCCACATGTTTAGGGTCATTTATTTTATTGTAATATTTTCAACTAAAACTTTGACTTTAGGGGAGTTACCCTCCTGGATCTTTATTTTTTGATTTTTTTCTAGCTATTTTGCATCATTGATGCATAGACTTTTGTTCTCAATATTTTAATATTGAAAATTTTGATGAATAGTGTTTTGTAGGATTTCTTAGATAATTTATGCTTATTTTTCTTGATGATATTCGAAATTATTCTTAAAATATAGTTTAGCATGAACAACATTTAAAGTTGGTTTTGTAGATATTAAGATAGCATAATTTATTTGTAATATTATCTAAATGTACTTTATTCTAGCCTAAGATCCACTATCTTGGGCATAACATCTATAATGATGGTATTGTTATTGATCTGACTAAGATCAAATCAATATATGAGTGGCTTGATCTTATTAATATACATGAACTATGTATTTTTATGGGTTTGGTTGGCTATTATTGTAGGTTTTTTAAAAACATTTCTAGCATAGCCAACCCCATTACTTCTTTACAATCTAAAGTCAAGATAATTTGTTTGGTTACCTCTCTATGAAGAGGTGTTTTATAAACTTAAGTGTTGCTAAATACAACACCTATTCTTGTTGTACCTTACCCAAATGGAAATTTTGAGGTCTAGGCAGATGCTTCCAAGGAAGGTTTTGATGGCATATTGACTCAAGATGGAAAAATGGTGGCTTATGATTCATGAAAGCTCAAGGATCATGAGAATAATTATCCCACACATGACATCTAGATTTTTTTCCATAGTTAATGATCTGAAGCAATGGAAACACTTTTTGTTGGGAAAACATTTTAAGATGAAATATGATCATTGTAGTTTGAATTATTTATTTTCCTATGAGGACATAAATGCATGCTAGTGTAGATGGATGGAATTTATGAGTGATGTTGGTATGGACATTTCATATATCAAAGGCAAGGAAAATCATGTTGTTGATGTACTCATTTTATGCATGTACCTTGTTATAATTTATGTTATCAAGTTTGATTTCAAAAATGTTGTACTAAAATAACAAATTTTAGATAAGTACTACCATGAGGTAAGAGTAGTTTTGTCTAAAAAATTTTTAGAAAAGTCATTTTTTTATTTTTATATAAAAAATGATGGCATGTTAAAGAATAAAAATAGAAATTATGTGCTTGAAATTGGGGACTTGCACAATCAAGTTCTAAAAGAAGTGAATACAACATCTCATTATGCTCATTCTAATGTCATGAAGATGACACATGAATTAAAAAGATATTAATTTTATTGAAATAAATAATTTTGAAGTGGTGATATTTACCCTTAACATTATTCAATGATTAATAAATAAAATAAATATATTTAATTTATTAACATGGAATAATCTCATGTAAATAGATTAAATATATTTTACTATTAGAGTTTTTTAGGGAGTGGTTAGACCCATATAATGGTCCACCTCCACACCCCAATATATAAAGACATTTCATCCTTTGTAAATGTCTCTCACCTACTCAAAGACTTTTCTCATGCAAAATACTTTGTGTGAAGAATATTATCTGTATATTTGTGTGTGGTAAATATTGTACAAAGAATTTGGTGAAAGTTTATCAGAGAAAGAATGATAATAAGAGGATTTGTATTTGGGTGTGGTGTTTCTCATTAATGAATATCAAATGTTAGTTTCTCACCTCCATTGAATGTTTTTCCATCTATATGATGTGTCATTGATTTGTATCTTTGTTTATTAATTAGGCATCTATATCTCATGTGTGTGTTCATATATATATATATATATATTCTATCATGGTTCCAGAGCTTGAGGATGTATTGTTGATTAGTAATAAATTTTGAGGATCTAAATACCTATGAAAATATCAAATTAAATCAAAATTTAAAAAAATATCCCTATAGAGGAGTGCTACAACATGAGACAAGTGAACACTTCAAAAAAAAATTGGTGTATTATTATTTGGATCTTTGATTTAGCAAGTAAATCTTCAGTTTGGGATCTTAAGATTACTCCAATACCTACTTTAATCTTCAAATATATGATTTTTGGAATTTTTTTGCTACCTAGACACCTTTATTAGTTTTTGTATTGTACTCCTAATTTTAAATTTTAAAAAATCACTTTACAGACTTCTTATTACTAGTTTCTAGTTTTTAGAATTGAATTACCTTATTCCTGACCTATCAAATCACCTTGATGATCATTTAAGGTATTTAAATTCTATTTTTTATTTTTACTCAACCACCTAGGCACCATTATACAACCTGGTGGGCTAGAAAATCAATTTCAATCACTAAAATTAAATTTTAAATGCATATTTGGCATTGGATGATAATTTAATGGTAGTTTAGTAATGTTTAAGGCTTGAGAAGGCCTTTTAACCCAGATAATATTTTGTTGAACATGGTCATGTGACCAATCATTTCTTAGGTTTTGTCACATTTTAAATGCATTAATGTGGTCCATTTTTTGTTTTAAAACTTCTTAATATAGTTTTTCAACTTTGTAATCATAGTTTTTAGATAATTGTTCCTTGTGCAACACTTATGACACTTAATTTAGTGAAATTTGTTACAATTGTTTTTACATTTTTCACATAAATTTGAACAATTATTTTTACATTATAAATTTAATTTATTATCAAATAGAATACAAATTCACATAAAAATGTCATTTTTAAAGCTTTTGTAGTGTCATAGTGCAAGTTTAAAGAAAATGTATGGCTTCGCCTAACTTCATGTTTGATAAATATTGAATGCTTAATGGTTTTAACTATAATAATGTAAAATCCATATTAAATAAGAATTTATGGCCTAAAAGTTACGGAACATTGTTTTTGGGATGGAAAAAACCCTATCAAGTTGGCATGTTACACGTAAGCTTATAAATGCATTTCAACAAAAATCACAAGAAGCCATGTCAATTATTTTGAGTGTTAAGGATGATTTTATACTCCATATCAATAATCAAGAGTCTCCCAATGATGATTGGAAACTCATTGAGTCTATTCATGAGGGCACTCTTGTATCTAATATTATTAAGTTCATTCTTTAATTGCTTATACACCTATGAAAGGTGATGAAAATTTTAATTTTATTACAAAAATTAAAAATATTAAATCTTGGTTACATGGTTGTGATTATAATCTTATTCAATAAAAAAAATTATTTCATTATTCAACTTAATATTCATGAAAAGTTTTATAATTTCATTTTCATTATTAATTTAAAATACCAAATAGATCAAGATATACCTGACCTTACTACTCTATCTACACTTTTGATTCAATAAGAATAAGTGATGTCAAATTTTGATTCTAAAGAGAATGTCACTCAGGAACTTCTTACTCTCAATCCTATTTTTGAGACCAATAAGAACCAAAAAACTAACCCTAATTTTGTAATTGGAAAAGATATAAATAAGAAATTTGGAAATAATAATCATAAACCTAAGTTCAATTGGAATTATAATGTGTTAAATTTGTTCATAAAAGATAAAATTGATATAAAAATAAAGATAGAGTTAATCATAAAACCTCTAAAAATAACAAAGGAAAGGAATCTAACTAGAAGAATCAAAACCATAATCAAAACAACAATCAAAAATATAATTTTAATGTTTAAATTAAGGTAAACCCGACATTTGGATGGTGTGTGAACTATCCCAAGCACAACCAAAGGCCTAGGTATCCAAGATGATTGTCAATGACAGATCTATGGGCATTCAGCCTAACCAAAAAAATTCAAAACATAGTAGCAATCAAAAAAAAAATTACAATCATTTAGTACAAAAAAATATAAAATGTCCAAAAATAGGTTCTATAGACCTACTAAGTCTTACTAGGAGGCTTTAGCAGATTTTCCCTAGGTCCTAGACCCTAAGCCTTCCTTGGGATTAATTTTCATTCCTTCCATAGGAGGGGGAGATATAGTTATGGTCAATGTTTTAAATTATAATACCAAGGTATCCAACACATCATTAGATGGTGCTGAATTCAGAGTTTTCATAGCATCTTCCTTCCTTGCATAAGGGTACTAGAATCTATAGATCCTCCCTAAACTTCCTCTGAACTAGAATTGGAGAATAGATCTCCCTAAATTTACTTTATCTCTAACTAAATTTTTATCATATCCTTTATTTATTATTTTTAAGCATGATTCAATGGCATGGAGTCTAGTGTTAGGGGAACTGGATTCTTTTTGAAGATTATCAGGGTAAGGTTCCTCATGCAAACCATTGATACCATGACTGGGAGCCTTAGGGGAGCCTAGGTTTGAGAGGATAACCATAGGGTCCTCTTTCTTAGGGGGGAACCAATTATTATTTCAATACCTCCAAATTTTTAGGCTCCAGGATAAGTTTCTTCCTAAGATAACCCACTCTAGCTTTCTTAATTCTTTCCTTAGAATCCTCCACACTAACACTTTTAGCTCTTTTATATTTAAGGGGTTCGACTTATTTGGAAATTAGATATAGATTAGTTTTCCTCACCAAGGGTGAAAAATTAAATAATAGGAATATTAGGGCTTGATGCATAACATCCACCTTGTTATTACCCTTGAAGACTCTTAAAGAGTCCTCCAAGAAGTAAAGTAAGTAGAAGGGGAGACTAATAGTAAAAATTCCTTTAAAATTAGTTAATATCATAAAGTGGTGGGACCTTACTAGACTAAATTTTGAGTCCAAGGTGATGTATAACATCACCTCTATGCGTACCTCTATCTAGACCTATAGGAGGTCCATTCTAAAAAATATTTTAGTGACCTCCTTAACCTTATTTGTTGAGTTGAATAGTTTGGTCACCCATTCATCCTTCATTATTTTATATTTATAATACTTTATATCCTACATGGCCAAGGTAGTAGCCTCTACAATGGATTCTTCAGTCACTTAAATCCTCATTCCCCTTAAGATAATGACTCTTTCTTTATAGGCCTAGGCAAATTCCTTTGCAAGATTGGGATCATGCCCAATGATTATGCGCATGAATTGAGTGAGGTTTCCATTTTTAAATTGTACCTAGATAGTATTATTTCTATTTTTAATTGTAAATTAAAAGATGGTTTCAACTCTTCTAGCTCCCATCTTGGGAACCTCATCATCTTGAGAATCATGCTTTGATTTAGAATCCTTCCCTTTGTCATCCATGGGAACATTAATAGAGATCAAAATATCAAATACACCAAAAATTAGGAAACACAAGAGAAAGGAAGTGGAAAATATAATGCAAATAAAGCTTGAGGCCTCTAAAAAAGGCAAGTTTAATAAATGATCATAAAAATGCAAAGGGGTAATAATTAGACAAAGAGACTCATAAATGATGACATGGAGAGGGTAAGGAAGAGAGAAAGGGGGGGGTAGTGCACCAAGTGAAATGAAAGTTCATAATAAACTGACTATTAGGTGACTAGGTTGCACCCTTACTGAGTAAAAGACTATTCACATCCACCTCAAACTGAGGCTAACATTGGAATGACCTATAAGCTATGGGTTACTATTGTTTAGGAAAAACCTCTAGATTTTTATGGGGCTAGCTCCCCTGATTTTCTCATTTGATCTTTCCTTCTAAGACCTAATCTTATTGGGATAAAAATGGAAGAAAAATTACATAAATAAATCCTACTCTAAAATGGTGATGCACTAATATACTCACGTATCCACTTAACTTAGACTCTTAATCACACTAATGGATAATGCATAGAGCTAACACACTACTTTCAATGTCTTCCAAGAAACAATTTTTCACTTAGATGTTAGTTTTATTGATTATAATAGGAGGGTAATGAGAATAAGGCCTAGTTTAAGGCACTTACAATTAGATATCCACTTCAAGCTTGAGCCATCAACCTCATGACAGACTAGATGACCTACAAGGAAAGCTTATTAGTACCTAGGTGGAATTTGGACCTAAAAAATGGAATTTTATACCATTGTTACATATTAAAACAAGTATTAAAATATTAAGTATTGATTAAGAAGCAATTTTAAGTATTTTATTCATCAATCTAAGAGCTCTGCAAGTAAAAACCTTGGTAGAGTTTCCTCATACCAACCTGAGGGATATAATACAAGGCCTAAATCCCTAAATATATATATTAAATGGGGAGATAATAATGGTATAATGACATGCATAAGAGTATATGAGTTTATTAATGACCATTATACACTCAAATGGTAGTTACATCAGTTATGCAGTCCTTTTTTTAACCTTTTCCATACATTGATGATCCCTTAATGGCTCCTTTTGGCATTTAAATGAAGCTAAATTAATTGGTTCAAGCCTCTTAAAATCAATTACATGCCAAAATATTTAATAAATCCTCACATTTGATATTAACCAAGTACAAGTGGAGTGTAATTAGCCTCCATGAGGCATTTAATAGCCCTCTAGTCCTTATGCATGTGTCAAGCCTAAAAACTACCTCCATTTTAATAATATATATTAAAATTGAATCTACCCCACTCAAAACATTATTTATTAGGTGTTATACCCTACATTGACTCTCTTATTTATCCCCTCCCACCAAACTTGAGCTCTCTTGTTGACTAAATAGGTCAAATAGGCTAGTTAGGCCTAATAGCCTAACTGCTTGTATGTTGGCCTTTTTGAAACCTACAAGAAATATTGAGAACCTATGGATAATTTTGATTCATACCTGAACCAACATCATCAACCATAATATAGGCTTATACAAGCATTAGGAACTTGAAACTTCACTTTTCCTAGTTGACTAGTCCACCTTCCTCTAGCACTTTTAGACTAGTAGTTTTGAAATGAGTTTTAGATACCTTTTTAGGTGTATCCTTGGACATATTATGAATTCATAATATTAAAAAAGTCTTAAAATTTCCCCTCTAGTGATTGGAATCATTCCAAATAGATCTACACCCTTATTTCTACTCATTCTCTTAGAAAAGTATAGTCTTTTGAGTATTTTGTATGGATTCCATACAAATAAAACCCATGAATAGGTTATCCTATGAGTTATATTGACATTATAGGTGTTTTATATACCATTATTAGGTGATAAGATGCCAATATATCAAGATTTATATAATTGGGTATGCCTAGTGTTTTAGAAAGGTTTATGAGTGCCTTAGAGTCTTAGTGATAATTCATAGCATATAGATGTCCAAGTCAGGAACAAATTCCATGAATATATATTTCATTAACCACCTCATCTTCCATGAATATCTTGATGTCCCATGAAAATAATGTGCAAATAAAGGATCATTGGAAGATGGCACTTAGGTTGTTTGTAGATGAGTTTTGACTAGTTATATTCTTAAGGTTCATTCATAAATATTAGCTCATAAATTCCAACCAATATCTCATGAATATTTTTTCCATATGTATACTTAAACTTATTTAGTATATTTGTCTTTGAGCCTCTTGGTGATGAAGTGGGTGAGCATTTGAAGTTGGGCTTCGAATTGACTATGTTGAGTTTCACTGGCTCAAGTAAGGTTTTGTAGATGCTCTAACCCTTTATTCACTTATTTAAATTTTAAACATCCTTATAAGGATCTTAAACATTTTCTTACACCCCTAATTTACCACCTAATTTACTTTAAGATCTTAGAGAAACCTTGAGGTGAAAGTAGGGTCTATGAGTAGTCTTATCTACTTGTCTACATTAGTCTATCTCCAAGAAAACTTGATGTAACTCTAAGTGATAACCCCTTTAGAAGAGGTATGAGAATACTTAGACATAATTTATCATTATTTAAATACCATTCATTGTATCTAACCTATTTACAAGCCCTTCAAGATATAAATTCACCCATCTAGCTCCTAGGCTAACTATCACAGACAGGGATTGGTCTGAGATAAAAAAAGTGGGTATACCCACTATCTATCTAACAAAAATTATAGAATGGGTGCATTTTAATAGTTAAAATTACCATTTATACCAAGTTTTATGGCTTTTTTGTGCCTACAGAGACCTTAAACGACCATTTTACATAGACTAGCTATAGGTTGTCTCCTAACTACATGGTTGAGTATTAAGAGTTATAAGGTAATTAGGGGTGTTTTTATGGAATAAAAACCATAAAAAAAACTTCCTCTTTTAATTTAATCCTTATTATTCAACTTCTATGGCTCCATGTCCTGATCAACCCTAAACATCTCATTATACTTTTATGTTCTTATTTAGGTTTTGGGGATCAAGAGCCTAATCTGACCCTAGAGGTTTGTAAGTGTGCCTTCCTAAGGTTATCTAAGTAAAAAATCCATTTAATATCCTTTTAATATCTCCATTATTCTCTCTTATGTCTCACCTTCTTAAATCCACCCTCTATCTGCAACTATCTTAGTACTCCATATGCATGTGTATGCTTAGTAAGGCTTCTTGATAGAGTTTTTAATTTGAATGGAGTGAATAAATGTGGTTAGGAAATTTAATGGAGATAATTATATATTCCACATTATCCACTACTTCATATGAGTGTCTTAAACTCATAAAAATTCTCTACGTCTTTTAGTAGAGCAACTTGCACCTTGAGACTCCAGTATACACCTTCTCCTTAAACATGACTTGACAAAGATGTGATCTCAGTACTACATATGATTTAGTTGAATTCACACTATTTTTTTTTTATCTATGATCTATGATATAATAATTAATTAAACTCATGTATTAATATCCTTTTCTTGACTTTGCCTTTGATACATTAAAACAATTATGCATTTTCATCCTCAAGTTCACTTCAATGACTAGCCTATAGGTGTTCTCTTTACATTCTTGGTTAGGTGATGGGTAAGCCTTCCTCCATATGAGTGTATTGAAAATATTTGGGCCAATTTTATGTTAATAATTTCATTTTTATATCACGCTTTCCACCAATTGCCTTAAACAGTGGCTTCCATCACATAACTCTAAGCAAGCCAAATAGAGTGGTTGTAGGTGTGCATCGAGAGAAGGGTTTGAGAAATGGAGTACCATCCCAATTTATTCATTATATTATGATATTATGGAGGTGATATAATATCACAATCATCATTTTCTCATCATTATTGACTTAACCCATTTGAACTCAACTTATTTATCGCAAAGTCAAGAGGCAAGAATGACTCAGCTAGAGGAACATGACTTAGACTAAATTTCAACTATCTACCAATGAAAGTGAGATGCTCAGACTTATAATAATTACATGTATACCTATTAATTTTTTAAAAATCTTAATTATGACCCCTTTACCCCTCAATCTTACCTCAATTACATGTAGTGATCTCAAATTTTTACCCCTTGTAACTTACCTTATTTTGCTCTCATAGACTGACTATAGATCTACACATGGTGTTGTTATAGGTGTTCATCTGAGTTGTGAGGGATGTATGCTCCATTTAGGTATTATATAAATTCTATAATTCATCCTTAATTTTATAATATTCATTATTAACTTATCCCATTCATTAAATATCTTGAGTGATGATGTTCATTGCATAACTCCCAAGTGAGCCAAGCATGCATGGCTATATGTGAGCACTTAGTGTCAATTTTTAAATGATATGTAGGGGAATTATATTATAGATGTATTATTATTATCTTTTAGTATTTTACACTCTAATTTTATTCAAATTATTCACCAATCTTCTTCCTTTACCAACTTAGTGTTCAACCTCAACTACCCTACTATTCAAGCCCATTTATGGCAATAAGTGCTTGTTTGATATCAGACTCAACCTAAAAGAGCCAAGGTTTCCCATTTATGTGTCCTAAGCCTCTTTTATAATTAATCATACCATGAAGTTTCCATAAGAAACTTCAATATCATATTGACCATAAATTCTACTCAACTTTCTTCATATGTCAAGCATATGCAAATTAAGGTGGCTGTAGGTGGATATACTAGCCATGTGTATGGAATAAGTACCCTATGGAGTACCTTGTCTAAGAATAAATACCTAATAAATACCTTTGAAATTTTTATTCCTCCTTATAATGACTCTTCACTTACTTGGTCATCTCCATTTCAATCACAACATTCCAAAGGACTATCAACAGTTGACTATTATCTTCAACATTGTAGGTGTTCATTAGCTTTCTCAGTCATGTATATGACCCATATAGGTCTAAATTTATATGATATCATGACCTATAATGGTTAATTTTGGCCACTTTTTTCCCATATACCAATATTTTTCCTGGATAGAGAAGGTGAGTAGAGTTTCTAACCCATAAATGACCAAAAGATGGCAAAAGTAAGCTTTGAAGACCCAGACCATCATGGCACGTCATATAAAAATGAATTAGTTATATTTATTATGAATTTAATAAGTTAACTTAGGAGGCCTCTTATAGTTAAATTATTACATGGACATGATGAATTTAGTTCCAAGATCATCCTCTACAAATTTTGTATCTTGATGAAATTGCTATCTCAACATATAGAGCTTTCAAATTGAACTTGTAGTCTAGGATGGGCAAGGGGATGTTAAGTTAAAGTTATATTAAATATCCATTTGAATTAAAATGTGATAAGGTTAAATGCACATCTAAAAATTTTATAAATCTTGGAAGTTAAGATCAAATCTAACAATGAGTAGGTGATTAGCAATGTCAATGGGTCCTAAAGATCCAACAGAGTGCATTTAATCTTACATCAAATATCAATAGCGAGCTTGTATTCAAAAGGTCAGTGTATCCTAAGATTCAACACAAAGCTAACAAGTGTCAATATCTTAGGTTTCTAAACAAATATTTAATGGCGCGTGTCAACTGATAAGGCTAGTGGGCCTAAATAGATCAATGGTGCATGATCTATCATACCAAAGTAGATCAATGGTGAGAAAAAGGTCAATAAGTTAGTGGATCTTGAAATTTTCCAAGTGTCATGACCATGGTAAGTATTGGGTAAATCAATGGTATGCATTTGAGCCATGCAAAGGGATATCTATAGTGTGCATGAGGTCAAAGAGTCAAAAATTTGATAGTAGGATCTTGAGAATGAATAAAGAGATGATAGATGGCATCATTTGAGAAGGCCTAGATCAAGATTAATGATTATTGTTAAAATTCAAAGCTAGGGTCTTTCAAGTGGAGGTTGAACATGGTTCAGCTTAAATGAAGAAAAAATATTTAAAAAGGTATATATCATCATTAAATATTGATCAAATACCATCAAGTGGATGTAGCCATACAATCAAGGATGTTAATTGTGAAGCTCTATTGCCATTAATGCTCAAAGGTAGAATAGATCTATGTAGACCTAATATAGTCCCAAGAATAAAGATATGCAATCTATAGGTCTTCATCGATATTATAGCTATATGAAAACTAATAAAGTATATTGGTTTTCAATCTATCATAATACCTATGCTCAGATATTATAATAGGGGCATATATGAATGATTATGAACAAGTGTCTATCAACATGGTCATATCCTCAATAAGCAGGTACTTGTCGCTACTTAAAGTAGACAGGTGATGGCTCTATTAGAATTATAGATATGATGATTTTGTCCCCATAATAAATTCAAGTGGAATATGGTGTAAAAATACAAGAGAAGGATTTGGGGATTGGAAATTATAGTTAGAGGATTTAATAGATTCTTAGGGTTTGAAATCTTTTCATTTTTGGCAAACTCTTGTCTTTTAGTGTGTTCCTTAATTAATGAAAATATTTAGGGACTATTAGGACAAATGAAAGATATTTTGTCTATGATGCATTAACCCTAATTTGATCAAAATATGGTGGTAGCTCATTTAATGAACTCAAATAACATGATCCCTCTTCTATCTTCTCCCTTTCTCTATATTACCCATTCTTTCTCATTTGTAGAAGGATGCTTATTTTTTAGAGTGTTAGGCGTCTCTAAGATATTGAAAAACATGCTCATCTTTATTAGGATAAACCCTATCAAGTATTTACAATAACTACCTCTTACTGCAATAAAGGACTTTATTTACCTATCTTTTGCCTTGGATCAGTGTTTAGTGAGTTATGCATGATGGCATAATGAAGGAGAATCTTCCTCAACCATTATCCTCCTTTATAACCTCATTTATGGTGTTTTCAAGCTATTACAGGTCTAGATTAGTATTCTACTAAACCTAGTCCATGAAACACTTATGAAATAAGTTATATTATGAGGTTGTGTGAGATGGAATTGTCTTGTGTTGATCTATTATTGGTTTAAGCTTATGGGAGTTTCCCATTTTTATTTGGTGCATCACCTAGTTAACTTTTTTATGAGACCTTCCCCCCTTTCTAACCTTTTTCCCTATAGTAGTATTATTTTAGGTGATTCATCAGAAGGAAGTCAGACTTCTCCAGAGGTTTAGCTCCATCATAGGTTACCCATAGCCTGGGGTTATCCCAATGTTATGTTTCAATCAGATGGAGCCTAACGAACTCTCTCTAAGGGTGTATATTAACACATTAAAAATTTTGGCATACCTAGTGGGACCTACTACATTGTTCATTGGTGAATATTTTTGATATTTTTTTCATCCAATCAAGCTTTAAAGGCAAGTGTTCAAACATTAATGGTGACTCAGATTATTCATCAGGAGGTTTAAGCAGCCCAAGTGCCTAGTCATCATTATTCTATATGTATCATCACTCTTTTGATAAATATTCTAATTCTCTACCTCAACATCCTTCATATCATATTATAAATGTTTATAGATTTACCCCAAGTGGTTCTCAAGATTTAGTTCATCAACCTTCTCAAGCTCAAGATGTCCCTAGTTATTCCCCAAACTGATCCATTTAAAGTTGGAAGAAAATGCTCTTAAGCTATCAAAGGTACATGATAAACCTTAATACACAAATGGGATATGGTCAAGATATGCATAATCATATCATTCATGACATGATAAATGCATTATAGCTAATCAAGGAATAATGGGCACCTATTAAGGGAATAAATTGGAAAAACCTATCAAGTGAGATGATGGATGTAAGTGGTTACATTAAAAGCATCTAGGATAAGCTAAGAGGCCTTGAATAATAGCATGTCCAACTCCATCAACCTCATCTATTTTCATAGACACCACCTCAACCCTAATATATGCCACCCATTCTTCCCCAAAAGACCACTCCAAGTGACCCTTTGAGTGGTCCAAGTTCTTCATGTGTTCCTCATACCTTCCCTTCTTAGAATTTAATCCAAGAAAGCCTTTAACGAAAGAAGGGGATTGTTATGGAGCAACATATTATTGAAACCCAAATTTCCACTTATCTTCCTCAAGAATCCTCTTGTAGCTCATACCAGCCCTCGTGTGTTCCTTATCTTCATGAAGCCCCTAACCACCTTTAATAGATGTTATTTTAAGAGAATATAGATAGGCAAATCAAAGAGGTAGAGATAAAGATGAGGAAATAAGAAGAGAGTCAAAATCAAGAAGAGGCAACTATTTCTTACATATTCACCTCATGGAATTCAATTCAGAAAGGTTTGCAAAAGGAAGAGGTGATAGTTAAAGCATCCCAAGAACTAGCTCAAGAGCCACTAAAGAGACCATTCAAAGTCCCTAGCTATAATGATACCCTCTTAAGATACAAGTAAGGTGAACATCTTCACCCTCCCACCATCTCCCTCCTAGATAAAGATCTTATTTTACAAAGGATAGAGGAGGAGCTTGCAGTCATAAGTGAGCCTGAAGAGGACAATTCAAGTATCTATGATGAGGAGATCATAATAATTAGGCCACTTCATTCAAAAGGGGAAGAATCAGGTTTGAACCAACCTTCTTAGAATAACTTTGACACTAATGAACTAGATCCTGATGAGGACAATCCTAAAGTTTAAAATGAAGTAGACCTTAAATGGACTAGTGAAGGTCTATTCTACATAGATGAAGAAGAGGATCAGAACCAGGAACCAGAGGCTGGTTCACTTTAGGATGAGTTGTCAAATGAAGATAGCCCTAATGAATTAGAGTTAGATTATCATGAAACGGACCTTGAGAAAGACAAGTGTGATGTTTCAAACCTTATATGGTCAAATCAACCCTCATTTACTATTGAAGAACAAGATGAAATATTGATTGAGGTTGATAAAGAAGAGATAGTGAGTGTTCAAGTGATGTAGTTTGATGAGCTACCACCTTGTGTGATAGAGGGGGACCTTGAGGGTGATCAAATATTTCAAAATGAGCATGTGCTTCAAGGAGTATATCCTAATCAACTCAAGATCAGCTTATATATACCAATAAGTGAAAGGGAGTTGGAGGACTTATTTTAGATCTTGGGAGTAGGCTATGTTCCTCTCTAAGGAGAATATGATTTGATTATACCTAAGGAGTATAATGATGGAGCAACAAAGTGCAAGAGTGAGGTAAAATTTTATTTCTCAATGTTTGTATTAATAAGAATATTTCCTATCAACTACCTATCTTGGTTGGAAGATGACAAGGAGGAGCTATCATATGTTGTGCTTAATTCAGATCACAAAGTTGAGCATCAAAAAGAACTAAATTAGCTTGCCTATCCACTCCAAGATACTTGTATGTCTAATCAATCATATTGGGTAGGTGAGTTTATTTTTTTTCTTATTCCTAGAGAAGTATATCACTAATATGTTAAATATCCACTCCATCTTTGGTTGGATGCATTCAAGCATGTAAAGCATATTAGATTAGTGAGAAAGGGAAGCTATTTTGTACAGCCAATCAATGGTTTTATATAGGTTTCATTCTAATTGGTTAGTTTAGGGTAGGTAGATTTTATGCTTTCCTCTAAGTGCCTTGTGCACATTTCCTTTTTGTTTTATGTTCCCTTCAATAAGTGTTTTAGGCACAGTTGTGGTTTTATTTTTTATCCTTATTTCTTCAAGAGGAGTTATCCATAGGGGTAGCCTTGTATCAATTTATATCAGCTAAGAGCAAATACTTATGACTCCATGCCCAATGGATCAGACTCGGCAACTAGTCTGGGTCCTCAAGCATAATAGGCATGCTTCCCTATGAGTTGCCAAAGATATTAGGAAATTTTGGACCACATACCAAGATTTTACCTAGATAGAGAAGTGTAAATTTATTGACCCATAAATGATCAAAATATGGAAAAATCAAGCTTTAAAGAGCTAGACCATTATGGTACATCATGCAAAAATGAATGAGTCATTTTGATTATACATTTAATAACTTAACTTATGAGGCCTCTCAGAGCCAAAGGATTACATTGACATGATGCATTTAGTTTCAAGATAATCCTTTATAAATTTCTTATCTTTATGAGCTTATTATCTCAATTTATAGATCTTCAAAGTTGAACTTACAGTCTGGGATGGGTGCAGGGACATCAAGTTAAAGCTGTGACAAATGCATGAATGACAAGTGTCCAAATATGAGATACTAATATCAAATTTAATAGTGAGTGGGTAATCAATAATGTCAGTGGGTCCTAAATATCCAATGGAGTGTGTTTAATCATACTTCAAAGATCAATAGCAAGCTTAAATTCAAAATGTCAATGTATCCTAAGATTGAGTATGGAGTTAACAAGTGTTAAGATATTAAGCCCCTGAATGAAGATCTAGTAGTGCACATCAATTGATAAGGCCATTGGGTCCAAATAGATCAATGGTGCATGATCCATCATACCAAATTAAATCAATGGTGAGTTAGAGGTTAATAAGTTAGCAAATCTGTAAGACAAATGCATATTTTCCAAGTGTCATGACTATGGTAACTAATGAGTAGATCAATGGTACATGTTCAAGCCATGTAAAGGGAGATCTATGATGTGCATGAGGTCAAGGAGTCAAAGATATGATAGTAGGATATTGAGAACAAATAAAGAGCTGATAGATGGCATAATTTAAGAAGGCCTAGATTAAGATCAATAGCCATTATTAAAAGTCAAAGCTAAGGGCTTTCAAGTAGAGGTCAAACATAGTTTAGGTTAAATAAAAAATAAAGGTTTTGAAGGGTGTATATCTCCATTAGATCTTGATTTAATACTATCAAGTAGATGCATCCATACATTCAAGGATGTTAATGGTGGATCTCTATTCCTATTAAGGCATAGAATAGGTCTGTGTAGACCTAATATAGTCCTCGGAATGAAGATATGCATTCTATAGGTTTTCATCGATATTATAGATATATGAAAACCAATAAAGGAGATTGGTTTTCAATATATAGTAATACCTATGCTCAGATATTATAATAGGGGTAGATATGAATGGTTATGAACAAGTGACTATTGACATGGTCATATCCTCAACAAGTAGGTACCTGCCACTACTCAAACTAGACATGGTGATGTCTCTGTCAGAATTATAGATATGATGATTTTGTCTTCATAATCAAGTCAAGTGGAAGATGGTGTATAATTACAAAAGAAGGATTTGGGGATTATAAATTATAGTTGGAGAATTTAATGGATTCTTAGGGTTTGAAATATTTTCATCCTTTAAAAACTCATATTTTAGTGTGTTGCTCAATCAATGAGAAGATTCAAGCACTATTGGGATAAATTAAAGTTATTTTGTCTATAATGCATTAACCCTGATTTGATCAAAATATGGTGGAGAATTCATTAAAAGATGGTGGAAACTCATTTAATGATCTCAGATAATGTGTTCCCTCTTCTCTCTTCTCCCTTTCTCTATATTACCCATTCTTTCTCATTTGTATAAGGATGCTAATTTTTGGGAGTATCAAGGGACTCTCTAAGATATTGAAAAATATGCTCATCTTAATCAGGCTAAATCCTATCAAGTATTTTTAATAACTACCTCTTGATGCAATAAATTAATTTCTTTACCTATCTCTTGCCTTGGATCAGTGTTTAGTGAGTTGTACATGTTGGCATAGTGAAGGAGAATCTTCCTCATCCATTATCCTCCTTTTTGACCTCATTTAGGGTGTTTTCAAGCTATTTCAAGTTTGGATTAGTATTTTTCCTAAACCTAGTCCCTATAACACTTATGCATTGAGTTAGATTGTGAGGTTGTGTGAGTTAACATTATCTTGTGCTGATCTAGTGTGGGTTCAAGCTTATGGGAGTTTCCCATTTTTATTTGGTGTGTCACCTAGTTAACTTTCTTAGGAGCCCTTTCCCCCTTTCTAACCCTTTTTCCTATAGTAACATTAGTTTAGGTGATTCATTAGAAATAATTCAACCTTCTTCAGAGGTTAAAACCCATCATAGATTACCCATAGCCTGGGGTTTTCCCAATATTATGGATTAGTTAGAGGGAGCCTAAAGAACTCTCTCCAAGGGTGTAGATTATTTCAATAAAAATTACCAGGGGTTTATAGGTATATATAGGTCTATTTTTCATGGTATTTTCTTGTAATTAAGGATTGATGGATGGAGGAGGGTGATTATGGGTTGATTAGGGGGTGGAAGCATGAAATAGGGGTGAAACAGTGACAAGGTAATGAAATCAAGATGATATGACGTAGGTATGGAAAGACATGGAATGAATCTATAAACCCATTCCACTATAACTAATATGGACCTTAAATTCCTTAATACATATACTTTTGTAATCATGACACTTTTGGATGCAAAAAATGACATAGACAATCAAAAAATGAAACCTAGGAATCTCTGAGGAACCTTAGTTTTTGGTAAAAACCTTAACATTTTATAAGACTTGATTGTGTGATAATTTATAGGTAAGATAGGTAGTTTTAGGCCTACTAAGGCCACCATGAGGTTGATAGGTTGATTTAAATTAGTATGATTATGTTTTATCATGACTCTAACACCCCATTCTATGTTTTTAGCTACACTTGGATGATCTGAAAGTACCACTAAATAGTATATTATATTCACTATACAATGAATCTAAAATAATGAATATGAACTCTTTCATTGAAGGAAATATTTGAGATTATGAGAGGATACTTTGAACACCAATATTTATCAAAGAATTATGGGGAAGTTTAGATCACTTAACTAATCATTAACACTGCCAATTCCTACTAATAAGAGCCCTTAACACTCTATCATTATCCAAATATAATTTAAATCTATAGACTATGGGATGTTTCATGGTTTCACAAGATCACACATTTAAAAAAACATTGAAAATTCCATAAGAGGCTCCTGTAAGACCTAATAAATTAAGATCAACCATTGGTTTGGCTAATCATGCTAAAGAATCATCAAAATTGTCCTACTTTGCTTGGCTTGTGTATATGAGAATAGTGACTGGATCACTCAAATTCAAAGAATTTATTCATAGAGATGAGGGGACTAAACCTAAAACTAATTCCCATGACTAGAAGGTCAAGGGAGCCCCTTACTCTTCCCAAGGGACTAGCTCATGATCTTATCTCTCATACCCATACTATGCATAAACTTGAAGATCTATCTAATATTGAAAAGAAGGTAGGTGAAGTGAAGGATTGGTTTTGAGCCTGTTTGACATCCATTCATCATGAAAATTATCTAAATCATATGTCATGACTCCAAATTTATAATCTGATCCTCTTCTATTTGGTACAGTTCATACAATTTTGTACAAGTACATAAAACTCCCAAAAAAGTGTGTGTTCCTACATTTTCTTAAAATTTTAGACTTTGAACTACCATTTTAGGGAAAAATGAGAGGGATAATGAGTCAAAAATATTTTAAAACAAGAAAAAATACATGGGGGTAGTGGAAGAGCCACAATTTGGCATGTGAGGCCCATTTGACTAGTGAGAAGGTATGAATGGGTCTTAAAATGGATTTTAAGGCTAATAAAATGTATAGGTCATGGAAATATGACATGAATAATACCATTTTGGTGATATTTGATCAAACACTCATCCTTTCTAAGGTTGTACAAAGTAAATAGTCTTATATGAAGTGGCTGGAGGTGTGTTTGATGGTTTAGGAGGGGTGATGGAGGTGTTAAGTGGCTTAGATGAGTATGTCATGGATAAAGGACTTGAACACACTTTTAATCTTCATGTTATATCCCCAAAAATATTTTAATCATCTTTACTAGACTTACAAGACACCTTAATCTCCTCAAACAAGGTAAAAACCACTCGTTTGGACTTTCAAGACCTTTTAACAGTCATCTTTCTTATTTCAAGATCACTATGTCACCTAACACATCACCCAAAAGACTCAAGAGACTCATTACACAAGGATTGATAATGAAACTATCTCACATCATGACACTTCCCATCAGGGCTCAAAAACTCTAAAAATAGGACCAATAAGGGCATGACCCTAAAGATATCATCATAAATAGGCTAGAATGGTTGCCATCAAAAAGTTTTTGATTTTAGGGGTTGACATTTGTCCTGTGAGGCTAAAATGTCAATAGTGACATGGGGGGGAAAGAGAAGGGACTTTCCATGAAGGAAGGAATGATGATAGGGAGTGGGTAATAAAAACAAAAAAGGTAAAATATCTAAGCCACCAAAAAAGCAAATTTGATGTGCACCTAGCCCAAGGAGAGAGGGAACAAGAAAAAAGGCAAAAAATGGTTAGAAAAGTAAAGATCGTGATGCAAAAAGATTTTTAAAATGGGGAGGGACATGAAATATATATTATGGAAGGAACATAGTATGGGTCATTAATAAATAACCAAACCCAACTGAAAAAAACCATGAGATACAAGGAAACATATATCACAACCAATAAGAAAACCTAACACTAAGGTCTTTCATGGATCCATTAACAACCAAATAGAATTCATCTTGATAGGGTACTTAATTACCCTCAGAGATTTCTTCTCTACTTTGAAGCTCTAGTTTCCTTAAAATAGAAGGTCTTCCCCTTTTCTTCTTAGTGTTACCATAATTAACCTTTCCTTTATCAGGGTTCAATTTTTTATGGGTGAACCAGGATCCAAAGTTTGAGGAGTAATGATTCCATTCATATTTTTTATTGGATCCCATTTTTATAAAATAGGAATACCTATTAGGGATCTTTTGGTGTGGCAACTTTACTTTTAGGAGTTTTTTTAGAGCAATAAATGGGTTCACCTCCTCCTTAGGATCTTGGTTAGAAGCTTGAACTGTCTAAATTCTTAGGTGAGAGAATCTATCCACTAACACTACCTGGGGATTTCTAATAGGTAACTCAAGGATATTTTTGGGTGGTCATGGGGATGTTGAGCTCATTTGTATAGATTTAGGGTTTGGGGAGTTGAGCATTTATAGTTACTAAGCCTGAGGGATAACCATCATGGTCTCTATATAAATGTCACATAGATCATTGGGAAATTCTAGAGTATTCAATGATAACATGTTAGCTTAAGGATTTGAAGAATTCATAGCACCATCAATCTTACAACTTCTACCCTAGTATTCTTTAAAAAACATTGGGTCCTTAACACCTTTGAAGAGTGTTGAAGGCATAGGGTAGTGGTCATTAAGAAATAGAGGTAGGAGAAACTTTTACAAGGTCTTTGAAATCCATAAATCTTTTAGTTATGCCTCCAAAAAAAAAATTGTTATGAGGAGGATGGACTTGGGGATGGGCTTAGAAGGGAGAAATCATAACCTTCACCCTGGCCTCCAATAATATTCTCCTTCTTAGAGTAGTTAGGTCGATCATTAGTGGAGTCCCAAGAGACCATACCAAACTAGTGATTATGTCCTCATTCCAATAGTCAAGTGGGAGTTCTGAAATGGAAAAACATATCAAAAAAAATTGGCAATAATCCTAATTTTGAGAAAGACCTAGATTCCATTTACAAAGAGATGAAGAAATTCCCCATAAATCTTAATCCATTCCTGAGAGCTTTATCTAGGTCTTCCCTACAAGAAAAATAATTAAGGAAGTGATCTCTATCTATTATTGAAATACTCATGGGAAAATGAGGCCTCCAGTTCCTATTATCCTAGATTATAAATCTATAGACTCTTGGGAAAAACCCATGGAATTTGGCTAGGATTGAGAAATTCCATTGATCTTCTACAATTTTTTCCATAAAATCTAGAATTGAAAGGCAAACTCCTTCATCAGAAGCTAAAGGAAACAACATTTAGGCCAGCTATTTTAGTTACCATTTATCTTAGTAACTTTTGTAGAAAATCAAATGTTAGAAATGAGTTTTCATTATTTTGATGTTATTACTTTGTATGTTGTCTTGTTTACATCTAATGAGAATGAATGATTTTAGATAGTGGTTCATCACATCATATGACTTTTTTATCTCATATTCTATATAATACTATAGATATTTATTGGGGAAAAAATACCTAAGAGATAATTCATTTGTAGAAAGTACTAAGCAAGGAAAATCAAAATTAACAAATGTTGTTATTAAAGATGTTTTATATGTACCTAAAATTAAGAGAAATATATTATCTTCTTTTAAAATTAGGAATGTTAATTTAATTATAACTTTTCTTAAGGATAATTTGTGTATTAGAAATCAATTTGGTTCCATGATTGTTGAAAGTGTTCAACAGAATGGTTTATACATATTTTTTGCTTCTTATACATGTTATCTTTCAGCACATAATAGGAATGAACTATAATTATGGCATGAAGTTTTAGGACATGTAACTTTTATAATTTTATATGATGTCTTCTCATAAAAAATTTGTTGGCCTTCCTTATATTTTGTCTCATCATGAATCTTGTGAGGGATGCTTACATGGTAATCAACATACTAATCCCTTTCACAAGAATAATGATATGAATTCCTCACATCTTTTAGAATTATTTCATAGTGATGTTACAGGACCACTTAAATTTATATCTCTTAATGTTTCTTTATATTTTTTACTTATATTGATGATCATACTATAATTATTTGTTCATATTTTATAAAGAATAAATTTGAAATATTATCTAACTTTAAATAATTTAAAGTTGTTGAAAATACTTCTAATTTTTCTATTAAGAGATTAATATATAATAATGGTGATGAATATATATTAGTAAATAATTTTATTATTTTTGTATTAGTTGTTTTATTTAAAGGGAATTAACAACTCCCTATTCCCCATAGCAAAATGGTATTGTTGAAAGTAAAAAATGCATCATTATTGAAATGGCTAGAACAATGTTACATTTTGAAAATGTTCTTAAGTTCTTATTGGATAAATATAGGAATACTATTTTGTATATTCTAAATATAATCCCTACTAAATTTTTGTATGTTTCTACCCTTTTAGAAATGTGGTCTAAAAATAAACCTAGTGTGGCTCATCTTTGGTAGTCCTAATTCCGTCTTTGTTCCTAGGGATAAAATAAATAAATTTGATCCTACCTCCTATGCATTCATATGTTTAGGTATGGAGGTAAAACTAAAGGATTAAGAGTGTATCATCTATATAAAAGATAAATCATTGAGAATAAGAATTTTCTAATGCTTGAAAAATCTTTTTATGAGCCCTATGTGGAACCCCTTTAATGTTTTTCATTTGATGAAATTGGCTCTCATGTTATTCCTTATGAATAAATATATTCCTTAGAGTAATTTGATCCAATTTTATATAAATTAGAGTGAGGAACCATTTAAATTTCATGTTCAATCTAAAAGACATAAATAGGTAGAATCCCTAATTTAGTATTTTAGTCTTGATAATCTTAATAGATTAGCTATAAGTCAACATTATTATCATGATTTAATAACTATGTATGAATGTGAACCTCAATATTTTAATAAATATATTCAATATGGCTGATGGAATGTTGTTATGAAAGCTTAATATAATGTCTTAATTAAAAATCAGACTTGGGATATTGTCCCACCTCCACCTAAAATGCATATTGTTTGTTGTAGGTGGCTTTATAAAATCAAATATAATTTAATTGGTAAAATTAAAAAATTTAAATCAAGGATTATGTTAAAACCTTTGCTTCCATCATGAAAATGATTATTATTAGACTAATCATTGCTCTTGTAGCTTAGAATGGTTGGATTATATGCCAAATGGATGTTATTAATACATTCAAGAATGGTATTTTAGAAGAATAAATTTTTATGACCTATCCAAAAGGTTTCACTAACCATAACAAAGAGCATTATTTTTGTAAGTTAAATAAATCATTGTATGGTTTAAAACAAGTTCCTAAATCTTGGTATTCTAAAATCATTAGTTACTTTAAAGAACTAAGTTTCTCTAATTGTTATTTTGATAATGATATCTTTATAAAAATTAAAAGTGGTCATATTATCTTAATTGTTTTATATGTTGATGGTCTTCTTATTACTATAAATATACTTAGATTAATTTATAAATATAAGGATAAACTAAGTTAAATGTTTAAAATGGTTTATTTATGTATTATTCATCATTGTTTAAGAATGGATATATTTCAAGATAAAAATTTAATTTTCATATCACAATCTTAGTATGCACATAATCTTATTATTAAATTTAATATGCTTGATTTTAAGACTACATCTAATCCTATTTAAGTTGGTATTAATCTTGATCCAAAACCTACATGTGAAAAAGTTAATCCTAAACTTTACAAACAACTCATTGGTAGTTTGATTTATCTAATCATTACTAGACCAGATATTTCATTTGTTATGGGTATTGCTTCCATACTCATGTAGGATCCATATTTAGATGATTAAATATTAGTAAAATTTATTCTTCATTATATCAAAGGAATAATAAATTTTAGTTTATTTTATTATTCCATTGATAATGTTAAATTATATAGTTATTATGATTTTGACCATGTTGGTGATACTATAGATTGTAAATCTATTTTTGGATATGTATTTAATCTTGGTGTAGGTGTTATCACTTGGAACAATAAAAAACAACTCATTATCTATCTATTCTATTGAATCAAAGTATAGAAGTGATATAGAATCTACTAAAGATTACATGAAGATGCAAAGGTTGTTATGAGAACCTCATTTGGATGTTTATTGTAGCCATTCATTGTGACAATCAAATTTGTACAACTATGATGAGAAATATAGTGTACCACCAATGAACTAAATATATTTAATTTCATGTGTATTTTATCTAAGATAAAGTACTCAATGGTGATAGTGATTTGTAGTTTTGTCCTACAAATGAACAAGTGATAGATATCTTCACAAAACCACTTGATGATACCAAGTTTTATTAGCTCTATGCAATGTTAGGCCTCTTGGAGTTACCATAGAGGGTGAGTGTGCATGACAATGTTACTTCCTAATGGCCATGTGTTTCTTTCTTCTTATCTATACTTCTTCTCATTGTAAATAATTTTAATATATCATGTTTTATGATTTTAGTAAACTTCATGTGAAAATTTTAATTTTATACACCAATATTTAGAATCATATATTGTACTAGAGGTCTTTATGATATAAAAGTCTTTAAATATGATTGGTTGAGTTTCTAAAAATTTAGTCACACAATCATGCTAGCCTAAAATTACTTTTAGTATTATATGGATTATAATTCCTTTTGTTTCAAAAAGTGAAATTAGCATGATGAATGTTTTTAAATCCTATAAATTTTAAATAGTATATTTCCTTTATTAAGGTGACTAAGGCATATATCCCCAATTAACATTAATGGGGAGTGTTGGAAAAAATAATGTTTGAGTGGTGATATTTACCCTTAACATTATTCAATGGTTAACAAAGAAAATAAATATATTTAATTTATTAACATGAGGTAATCTCATGTAAATAAATTAAATATATTTTACTATTAATATTCTTTAGAGAGAGGTTATACATGTTGGTTACAATGGTCCACCTATACACCCCAACATATAAATGCATTTCAACGTCTGTAAATGTCACTCACAAATTTTTCTCATGTGGAATACTTTGTGTGAAAAAAAATTATTTGTATATTTTCATATATATAATATTGTATAGAGATTTGTGTGAAGGTTTATTAAAGGAATGAGAAGAAGAGGATTATATTGAGGTGTGATGTTTATCATTAATGAATATTAACTTTGAGTTTTTCACCTATATTGGAGGTTTTATCACCTATATGTTGTGTCATTGATATGTATCTTTAATTATTAATTATCTTATGTGTGTTCATATATATATATATATATATATATATATATATATATATATATATATATATATATATATATATATATATATATATAGAGGTTAATCAGCTACATAACATTTTAGAATTAATTATTTTAGATCGAGACAAACTGTTTACATCAAGGTTTTGGAAAACTTTTACCACATCCTTTAAAACCTATTTGAATTTTAGTTCTAGGTGCCACCTAGAAATGGCTGGTAAAAGTGAGTGGTATAAGACATGCTGAGAATGTACATGATGGATCAATAGTTTAAATGGGAAGAGTATCTCTATTTAGTTGAATTTTCTTATAAATACACTGATACTTTTGTACTTATATGGATCCTTTTGAATCTCTATATAGGTGTAAATATATAACTCCTCTTGGATAGGACAAATTAAAAAATGAGGTTATTTCAAGACCTAATATACTAAAATAGTATGACAATCAAATATCACTTATTAGTCAAAATCTAAAAATGGTCTCTGATAGACAAAAAGATATGCATATCTAAAAATATCACCTTGAGAATTTAATTTGGGACTAAAAACATTTTGGATCTCAAAAAAATTTAATAAGTTTTGGAAAATCATCAAAGTTACTTATGCACTATGTTTGACCATTTGATATTATTGATAAGATCAGGCTTGTAGCCTATCGATTAGATCTTCCTTATTTGTCTAGGATTTATGATGTTTTCCATGTTACTTTGATTAGAAAATGTATTTCTAATTCCACTCATATTTTGAATTGAAAAAACATTCAAGCTTTGGAAGAGAATAAAATACAACTGGAACCCATGAGGATCATATACCATCACAACATTAAGTTATAAAATAAGGACATACATCAAGTATTTATCCAATAAGACCCACTCAGTGAAAGGAGTACTACATGAGAATATTTTGGTCTTTTCATAAAGTATTATCCTCATATGTTTGTGCAGTCACTGGGATAACTCCTATTTATGTGGAAGATGATGTCACAACCCCTTTTTTGAACTCATTTTAACATTGTTATTTATTAAGACCTTGAACTTTATATTACTATAATATGTTGTTATGACCATATTTTAGTTTTCTTATAACTTTTTTGACTTGAACTTAATATGATGTTATGATGAGATAAATATAATACATTTTTTTATTCAATTAGATTACTTTCAAATTAATTTTTTAATAATTACATAGTATTATTTATTTGGGTATTTACTGGATAGATATTGTTGATGTCATCTTTGGTGCTTATATGAATTCTATGAGCTAGGTTTGATTGGTAATATGGATAACAGAGTTAAAAAAATGGTTGTTGGTATAGTCTAATTAATAATTACAAAGAAATGATTTTTTAAACATCTATAGAATTTATTGCATTTTATTGTATTGGTTATCTTGACCATTATTTAACTTTTATGTCAATGGTTTTTTTATTATTTTTATGGTTTGGTTCATTTTCATATTCATGTGAAGAACATAACCAATTTTGCATTATCAATATTTTCAAAAGGAGGGCCTAAATCTATTCAAGCACTATTGAAATATTTCATGTTCATGTTACAAAGAGTTTCTTTGGAAATAAGGATAATCAGATAGTTTATTATGGTTCTCTTATCTTTTATTAAGATTATTTTTTAGATTTTAAATGTTTGTGATTGAATACCTTTCCATTATAATCTTTTGGTTATGACTCAATTATTTTTAAATAGGCTTAAACATGGACTCTACACAATTGAGCAGTACATTGATGGAAGTGTTTTTGGATTTATTGGTTTTCAAGTTATGGCTTAAAGGTTTTTATTTTTGTTTAATCATCATGCTTTTGAACCATGAATCCATTGGTCACTTTGTGGCCCTAGGTCTTATGTTAAGGGGTAATTTTACATCGTCTTCATTTTACATTGGTTTTGATTGATTAATCTAATCAATGACATTAGTCATTAAGAGCTTTGCATGATGGTGTTCATTGACTTAGGGCTTTGGCTTGTTTCTTGATGACTGTCTCTTAGGCCTTTGAATATTATTATTTTTTATCATTATTTTTTTGGAAGATATGAATGGATGAAACCCTCCTAGACATTGTAATGCCTGGGAGATTATTTGTCTTATTTTGTGGAAATAAAGATCACATAAACTATTAATTTGGTTAACAGAATTTCATTTGGATCATTTTTCTATCTGATAATTTGGGTAACATGAAGACATGGATTTAAGGCTTCATTTCAACATGACTCAAGTACAAGGTGTATTTTAATATTTGTTTTGC